>CM030364.1:231323325-231373325 GCA_017893485.1 Hemerocallis citrina | reverse complement strand
CAACAAGCCCCATTCTATCTATTTTTCTTCACCATAATCAAGGTCGGAATTGAAGATAACTTATCTTCCTTTTGTGCTTTGTGTACAGTGATATACGCTATTTGCAAAACAGTTCCTTAATTCACAATTACCAAGGTTCGAATTGAAGATATATTACCTTCCTTTTGTTCTTTGTTGACAGTGAATTTTACTGTTGTTGTAACAGTATAATTGTTATTAAATTCAACGGTCGGAATTTAATTAGTTTCTTTTATTAATTTTTCAATATAAAACTAATATTTTCTACTTAAGGTATAACTACTTAAGACGTTTATTTTTTGTTTTGCTTTTGTAGACAACAATATGACTACCAAAACAGAACTCCCGAAAATGGTCAATAGTATGCACAACAAGCCCGAAAATTTCAAAAGAGCTGAATTCAAGACTTGGCAGAGCAAAATGCTATTCTCTCTCACAATCCTCGGGTTGGATAGGTTCCTCGAGGAGGAGAAACCTAAGCCCGCTGAGGGGCAGACTTCAGAAACTCACAAGGAGACGTTTGCAGCAATGGATGCATGGAGGTATTCGGACTTTCTTTGCAGGAACTACATCCTGAAATGTAACACCCTAGATTTTTAAATAATTTTTTTGAGGTTTATAAACGAATTAAAATGATTTTTGGTGATTTAATCAATATTTTTGTAAAATATCTTTTTACACGTGCAAAACACGTGCAAATATTTTCTTGAGAAGTTCAAAGTCAGAAATTATTTTTGGGAAAACTATTACTTATTATTGGGTATTATTTATGAATTTTCTGGATTTTTCTGATATTTATTTGGCTTATTTGCAAATATTACAAACAGAGGGGCTTTTGTGTAAAATTACCACTTGGAGTGAAAACTCTAGATTTTTGGATTTTTGGACTGAGCATGATGGCTAGAAAACTCAGAGGTAAAAAAATTTTAATTTTAATTTTAATAGATTAGGTTTATTTCGCAAATTTCTTAAAGAAGTGTCTTTTTGCAAAATTGCCACTTAGGGGCAAAATTTCAAATTTTGTTTTTTTGGGGTTGAAAATAGTGCCGACCAATATTAGGGTGGTTATTTTTGTTTTTAAATATAAATATAAATTTTTTTTAATCTAATTTCCAAGTATAAGAATTTATATATGTAAAGATATATTCAAAAGGGATATTTTGCAGAATCTATTCAAAACCCTAATAACCTGATTTCCGGCCTAATATAAAGAGAGTGCAGCCGTCTCTTTATTGTAATACACAAATGGTTTTCTTTATTATTGATTTCTTGGAGTTTCGAAGCGAGGATCTTCGTTTTCTTGCGAAAGGAAGGACTTTTATTATTCTCTTTATTATTTCGGTTGATTCTTTAATAAGGTGAATAACATATGTTCGATTTCTTTTTTTTTTATGCATGTTGTATGTGATGATTTGTCTATTAGAAAGCATTTTAGGAGTTTTTATGATGATATGAGGAATTTTGATGAATGGATGAATAAAAATTGAATCCTTTCATGAAAACTATGCTATTGATGATTAAAATTCTATATGGATAACTTGAGATTATTAGGAACCTAATAGAAATCATGAGTAGGTTGTTTCCTTTCATATGCTTACTAATTTGATGGGTTATAATGAGTATGTATGTTGTATAATGCACAAATTGATTAAAGATGAACTTTTACTGTATGTACATAGGCCTGATCTGTTCTTGAAGTTTTGATGAATATAACTTGATTAATACATGTCAAAATTTGCTTTTATTCATGGATAAACTGATGTCTAGTAGTAGTATATGTGCTAATTAATTACAGGAGGATTTTTTGGGTCAAAGAGATCAACTTTTGAATGACTAAAAGGGGATTGATTTTCGGGTCTGTGGTGTTCAACCGAAATTGTTCTTTTTGTGACTTTTGTGAAGTTTTCAATTGAATCTTGATTTGTTATGATACGGAGATTGAATTAAACTTTATACAAATCCTATGCACTAATTCTTAATGCTTAAACACACATATATATAAGCATATAAACACACATACATAAATAGTTTCTGTTGATGAACAACCAAAATTGGTTTTTGATGCTTTTGTGATGTTTTCAATTGAATTTGAGTTATTTGGATACAGAGATGGTTTTGAACAATGTACTACCCATATACTATGTTTTCTTGATGCTTTAACTGATGCAAACACACATATATACATACATATATATATATATATATATATATATATATATATATATTCAATTGAATTTGAGTTATTTGGATACAGAGATGGTTTTGAACAATGTACTACCCATATACTATGTTTTCTTGATGCTTTAACTGATGCAAACACACATATATACATACATACATATATATATATATATATATATATATATATATATATATATATATATATATATATATATATATATATATATATATGCACTTTTTGAAGATTTTAATAATAAAAAAATGCTCTTTTATGATCTTAATGAAGTTTTGATTAATTTTATAAACTCCTGTATGTTATACAAGTTGTATTTGAACATCTCATGAATTTGGTTTGCAAATTTATGATTTTACAAAGTATAAATGATGTATTAGTAAAAAGGTGCACGAATATTAAAGCTGTCAATTTTTGAATTGTCGGTCGACTGTCTAGAATTTACACATGAACTGACAGTCGACTGTCAATTAGTGAGGTTTGGAATTTTTGCATGCCAGTCGACCATCGCTTTTTGAGCGTATTTTTACGGTCGACTGTCAGTAGTTTTGCTGGCTGTTTTCTTTAGTTTTCTTCATGTTTCTTGAACGATTGTTTCTTTGATATTATGGATTATTGATCTACTGTTTTAGATGATGTTTTTACTATAGATTACAGTATTTTACAGAGAGTTATATTTTGATTATAAAAGAGTTTAAATTGTATTTCTATTACTCGATAAAGTGAAATATATACGATTTCGATGGAATTGATGTTTTGTAATATTCTACGATTTCAAATTATGATTCTCAGTTATTTAATAGATTTAATACTTTATTTCAATTCTGGGATTTGTTAGTATATTAAATGGAATTTTATTTTGTTGATTTAATAAGTTTTTATTGATATAAACGTTTTGATGATGAAATAAAGAGTTTTAATGGAAGATTTTGTGTTGATATTCAATTTGTGAGTCTCTAGGAGTTGAGTGAGAGTCCTGTGAACTGGTAGATGAGATGTTGTGGATTTTGAACAGTTGGGACTTGTTTTTTGTAGTGGAATTAATTCCGGCAGAATACACAAACTCTAGATAGAGGGATTTGTGTTTTAATAATAATCAACTTAAGGACAGGCACTAATAGAGATATGATAGAACTTGGAAAATGTAAGTATATGCACTAGAGGTCTAGTCCAGCGGATGTGTTCCAGGACTGTGTGTTGTTCTATCTGGAGAAGACATTTGGTATGTTCGCGTGTCGAGGGTCTACGGGCCTATTAACAGAGCATACAGGTGCATTCGCGTGTCGAGGGTCGGTGGGCCTATTCACGGGATGTACTAGTGTATCTACACGTCGAGGGTTTCGCAAACCTATTCATGGGGTATACGTAAGGAAGGTGATTATTCCTGGGGGTCAGAGCTATTCTTATATGATGCTTGAGTGTCGAGGGTTGTGATGCCTATTCGCAGAGTATTCTGGATCTTGTTTCTATCACAGTAATAGGATTAGTTGCATAACGAGGGATCTAACCCTATAAAGTGGAGAACGATAAGGGCTTGCACCGAACCTATGTAGTATGAAATTCATAGAATTCGACAAGTGTGCATTAGAGAGTCATCATATTGCATTTGTATTTTCTTGACTTGGTTTTATGCATGTATATTTTCTGTTTTCCTGCACTTGACACTTTGTCTAGTTTCACTTGATGTTTTCATATTTTATTTATTGTTATTTCATATTCCATTTGTTACTACCGTTGGTATGTGTTGTTGATGACTTTATTCTTTATGTTTTATTTATATTGTACTTCTTTTGATGTCACTCACACCGTTATGGCTGACCCCTGTAGTTTTGGGGATTAGGATTATCTCTAGCCTCATGTTTTACAGGTAGATACCTATAGCATGGAATTTGGATGTGTAACATCCTGATTTTTTTAAAATAAAGATTTGTTAATTTTTACGTGTTTTGCACGTATAAATTCATATGCATTTTTCCTAGAAAATTTTCTCTTTATAACATGAACAAATAATTGTTCTATTCATTTCTTAAAAAAAAGCCTAATTAAATCCTATGCCTAATTGTCTCTTTCTAGCCCACTATCATTAATTAATTAATTATTTTATTAGAGCCCATGGTTAATTGGCCCATTAGTGAGCCCATTAATTTAATTTTCCCTTTTAATTAGTCTAACTTGTAGTGTAGACTAATTTAGTAGACAACTAATAATATTTCATGAACAAACTTATAATGGGGGGTACTAGTGTAGAATGTGCATTGCACTAGCACGTGCACGGGGCACTTTTGGGAGTGGCCAGATTTCACAAGAAAGAGGGAGAGATGGGAGTAGTGGTGAGGTGGTTGCTACAACTCTCTATTTCATCATAGCCCTTGATCCTTAACTATTTGGACTAATCCTAGCCTTCCATTTGCACTCAAAAATTGTATATATACCTCCTACCCTCTTCATACTTGCACCTAAAATTTGTAAAGAAAGAAAGAAAGAAAAAGATAATTTGTGAGTTAAAAGATTGAGAAGTAATTGTAAGTTAAAAGATTGAGAGTTGAGTGTGTTCTTGCACCCATTGGAGGAGGCCGGCCTAACCTAGGAGGGAGCTCGGATTTGCTTCAAGCAAGGAGGAGACGACGTTTGGTAGCACAATCTAGGAGGAGAAGGATCCATTCGTGCATTCTAGGAAGTTTCTAGGAGTTCTTTTGTTTGTTTCTCTCCAAATAAGGTGTGCAATTTTCTCATATATTAATTAGTTACAATGCTAAGTTTATGTTTGTGATCATGTTAGAATAAACAAGGAAATATTGCTTTATGTTTGTTACCATGATTAAGGAGAAAAAGGACCCCAATTAGACTTACATGAAATGATTAGTAAAATGGATTGAATTATGTGATTGAAGTATTGTTGTGATAACTTGATAACATATTGGCATGTTAATTAGGTAATTATGAAATACTTGTATGAAAGTGTTCATGTATGTTTGTAAAATGCAATATGGTGAAATATGTTTATGAATGAATTGTGAATTATGGATAACCTTCATGCCATGAAAATAGATTGATTAATAAGTAAAATACACATGGTTATTGTTACATGAGATTTGTGCTAAAATCCCTAATTTGCATATTTTGTCGTTGGAAAAGAAAAATGGACATTTTGTGAATTAGGACTAATTTATTCAATAGATTGGATTTTTTTAATAATGAAGAGAAAAGGTAATTTTGTGGAAACTTTGATTTATGAATAAAGTGAAAATTGTGATTTTGTTCTCAAAGTCAAAAATATTTCCATTATCTACTTTAAATTGCAACCTGGTGCAATCGATAGTCAACCGAACTAGAGTCGACAGTCGACTGTCAGGTAATAAATTTCAAATTTTAGTTGCAGAATAGTCGACCAACTACATTTTAACAGTCGACTGCCCTAACTATTAGTTTTTGAGTTTTAAATCGTTGCAGAACAGTCGACCGACTATATTTTAATAGTCGACTGCCCTGACTATTAGTTTTCGAGTTTTAAATCGTTGCAGAACAGTCGACCGATTATATTTTAACTGTCGACTACCCTAATTATTAGTTTTCGAGTTTTAAATCATTGCAGAACAGTCGACCGACTATATTTTAACAGTCGACTGCCCTGATTATTAGTTTTCGAGTTTTAAATCGTTGTAGAACAGTCGACCGACTATATTTTAACAATCGACTGCCCTGATTATTGGTTTTTAAGTTTTAAATCATTGCAGAACAGTCGACCGACTATATTGTAACAGTCGACTACTCTAACTATTGGTTTTCGAGCCTTTAGTTTAGTATAAATGAGAATTTGAGACTATTTTGCAAGAAATAGCTTGTTATAAATTATTAGCTTAAAATTTTCTTTGGATAAAGAAAAATAAATATTTTGTTTGAAAGAATTTTGAAATGAGATTGGGTAATGGAAAATTGGACGTGTGAAAATTTGACTTAAGATTGATAAAATGAGAATAAGAGAATTATGTGGGAAAAATGAATTGTGAATACGACAAGTTGAAAAATGAATTTATTGTCTTATGCATGAAATTGTACATGAAAGTGAAATAAAATATCATGATGAATTATGAAAGATCTTATGTGTAACACCCCGAATTCCAAATAAAACCGAATTCGAGATTCCACAGGATTTTTACACTTCACTTCATACAATTTTATAAGGAAATTTAAACTTTTCGTAATACATCAGAGTTCTTTCAAATTTCATACACAACGGAAAATCAAATGAATTACAACAATGAAAATAATACACAACTTGTACAACTTTATCAATGTAATTAATCATCAGCATCCTAACATCTTTACTTCATCATGAAAAGGTCCATTGCATGCATGATAAGCTGTAGGCACGTCAGTCACTCACAACTGACGAAAATGTTATACTCGGTCATCCTCTCTATGCCGTTCATATAACGATCTCAATACTTTAACAAACCACAAATTTGAATCAACAATAAAGTGTCAAAAGTGATTATTCTAAACATGTAAGTGTATGGGATGTCTTAATGCCTAATGCATACATTTTGTACTAAGATGATACTAATGCATACTTTTTCGGATTCTATGCATCCCATACTTCGTTGGTCCGAGGGCAAGCACCTATGTACTCCACAATAAAGGGTTCGATCCCTCGTCATGACAACTACCCAGTAATAAGACAAAGTTAAGACGTTCCACGAGTACGGATCCCAGTCCCGGAGAACTGCCGCAACAAATCCCCCTCCTGACAGTTATACAGACTCCTCGTCGTACGAACCTCCAGTAAGTGCCCCTTTAGCCCTGGTATACGTATATAGATGGAGTACGAAAAACTATCCGCCCGACTATGCATAGTTCTGGATTTAAAATAAAAGCTCGTCTCCCACGAGGCAACCACAGTCCCAGAGTACACCACCCGACTAGGTCTATAGTCCCGATGAACCGCCGCAACAAGCCCACCGCCTAACTATATAGAGTGCCCCTCTTACGTTTGCCTAGGTCTTTCAACATCTTTACTTATGTGCCTAGTTTTTAAGTTCAAGACATGAATCAATTATAGCCCGTAAAGTTAGCTTTAACCCCCCACCGGACTTAATCACAAAACCGAGATAGCGTCATATCCATATCTCAAAATATATCAATCATTTAATTTAACTTCCCGGTACCCGGGGCCTCACTACACCTCTAGATCACAACTTTTTACGTACTCGAATTCATGGGTACTCATACCGTTCAATAAACATGTTTTAAACTTAAATATTCTCATCTTCAACTTATTCACAATGTTGATAAATGTCTTATCTTGACAAAATTCATGATTTATTTGTTCATTCACAATATTTAGAAGCCATAATTCCTTTCATAAATAAATTAACCACTGGAAATCTTACTAGTAATTTAAGCTCATAAAAATGTATCTCAACCACATCAAACATTTCTCAAACCAAGTAAGAGTGTAATCTTTTCAAAAGAAATCACTTTACATAACAATATTTTAATTTTCTTCAAAAAAATCATACTCTTGAAATAATTTATCAACTTGTCTCAATTTCACTTTCAATTAGGTCACACTTTCAATTTTTACAAAAAATACTCAATGGGAAAAATATATTAAAGAGTTTGAGACACCAAGTCAGAACTTCACACATTTTAAAAATGATGTTTTAGAACCAAGTCAGAGAGTCACACATACTCAAAAATATTTTTAGACCACAAGTCAGAGAGTCACTCATACTCAAAAAATGTTTTAGAACCAAGTCAGAGAGCACAAAGATTCGAACCCAGAACCAACAAGGAAATAGCCCAACGCCCAAGTCACAGGGCCAAGTGCGCCCATTAGTGGAATTACTCAATGAGTATTATATACCCAATCTCTCCCTATCTCACTCTGTTAAAAATTTTACCTTTTCGAAAAACCAATTCACCACTCCAATTGTCGAACCCACATACTTTAAAAATAATTCGAAAACAGTATACTGAATCCTAGTGCAATAATAAATTCACACAACCGAAAATTTTCACCGTGTGAAAAATAACCCAATTTTTGCTAAATCTTGCAAAATGTCAAATTTTCTCAATAAATATATGTTTTTCATGTCAAATAACAATACAGTAATTTTTCTCATGATGAATAAGTTCATAAAATTTCTACTCTTCAAGAGTGAAATACAAATCAACAATTCATATGCCAAAATAACACTATTTATAATTCTTTCAATTCCATCTAAATCAACAGGCACTCTATATAAATTTTAGATTATTTACTAGCACACATATCACAAATCATGAGAGCAACTAGACAATTCTACAATAGCAATTCTACAATAGCAATTCTACAATAGCATACAGGATCACCCACCCAAGAAATGTTGATTTCTTATAATTTGCACTCCTAGAATGAGTGCTCCTAGAAACTCCGCTTCGCCTCCTCGAAATCCGCGTGCAAGAAAAAGCTCCCACCCTCCATTTTCGGTAATGCAACAGTGACCATCTCCCATCTTCATGGATAAGTATATATATGTGTACATGAATATATGTATACATACGTACTAAAAATTGTAATAATATATATATATATATATATATATGATAGGTAGGTGGAGAGATAAAGGAGTTGACTGGATGGGGTGGCTTACAGAATGAAACAGAGAGGAAAGAAAGAGATGAAAGGTTGGGTTACTTTATAAGAGAAGATTGATTAATTGATTTAATTTCCCACTAAACCATTAATCACCCACTCACCAAATAAATTCCACAAACCCCCACCCCTTCCAATTCATGACCGGCCAACTCCAAGACCCTTGGGTTGCACCACGTGTATGTGCACCCAACGTGCACACACTTCTCAAATTAATTATTTAAAAACATAAACTATATATATATATATATATACATAATATGTATGTAAAAATTTGTTTAATATTGTTTCATACAAAAATAATAATAAATAAACATATGCATTCTCCAAAATATATTTTGAAAACGAATACGCTAAAATACGTGCACCGAAACAAATATGTGCGTCGCACGTAAAATATAAAAATACGAAATTCGGGTTCATCAACGGAAAAATTTTAAACATGATAAAATACAGTATAAGAAAAATGTTTTTAATAATTTTATATATTTCACGACGTACTTACTGCGTACGTAGAAAACACGTGCATTATACGTATAATATTATTTTAAATCAAAAGAAGGGAAAATGAATTTCTGTTTCATAAAATAGATTTGAATACCTAAAATAAATAATTTAAATACATAGAAAATATTACACATAGCGGTGGAAACACATAATCGATACGTACATCAAAACACGTAAAAGCACGTAAAAATGCAGAGATTGAAAATCTAATATTTTATTTGAATTAAATAGGATAAAATATACGGGGAATATATAATTAGTCAGAAATTATAATACGCAATGAAAGCACGTTATAAACATTACCAGTAACGGTACAAAATACACATGCGTAACACATAAGGGCAAAATTGTCATTTCCAATTTTGCGGGGTGTTACGCTCTCCCCCTCCTTAGAATAGTTCCGTCCTCGGAACTCGCTAGGGTAAGAGTTGTATTTTGTACACGCCAAAGAAAATATCTTATTGTCTATAGAAAACTGTAAATATCTAGGAAATAAACGTAGTATGAAAATAAACAATGAGGAAAAACAAGACAAACTCTATATAAGGAAAACTATGAGTATCAAATTTTTATAAGAACGAAACGAGAAAACTAGAAGAAAAGAATGCGACAAAAAGACAGGATGTATTGAGGGGAAATTTTCATACAAACATAATATTTAGATAAAAGGAAAAATCAATTAAGTCATTAATTGCGGAATAGTTCGAAAAACAATGCGGTAATGAAAACATAGTCAATATATAATTTATAAGTAGGTTTTGTAGTAAAAAAACCATTAAAGTAATAAGCGGTAGAAAATCACAAACTGAATTGGTACCGCAATTTAAAAGAAAATGTTTTGAAGATTCAACAGCATGAAATTTAGTTGAAAGCATAGAAAACATAAGATGATTTGGATACAAATTAATGTCATAAAATAATTTGTAAGATAACTATAACAATTATACATATAATTTGGAAATTAAAGATATAGAAGTCATACATTGAAATACTTTCGAATTGTCAAGTAATGCAAGAAAACCAATATACAAAATTATATATGTACTTAGGCGTAAAAATTATAGGGTGAAACAATCAATAGCATGATACGAAAATTATAAATAGTTTATAGGAGTAAAATCACACATCATAGTAGAATAACACATCATCGAAACAATACGAAAATAATTATATAGAAATAAATTATGGATCATAAAAAATATATAATTAATAAGATATGTATATTTTGTTAAGTGAGTAGCCACCAAATCTAAGATAAGTTAATAGCAAAACACGGTGAAGTGGTATGAAATACTTACTCATGTTAAGATACAAAATAAAGAAGAAGATGGCAAGCTAGTTGAGATTAAGTAGTAAATGCACAAATAGGTTGGATATAGAAATCAGTATAAATATAATACTAGGTTGTAAAATAGTATAAGCTAGTGCAAAATAGAATAGTGGTATGTACATATTATAGAAAACACAGTAGGGGTTATCAAAGTAGAAAATCTCTTTTTGGTGTGGGTTCGTCTCGTTGGTATCCAACTGCAGACTTGCCTCTACGATCCCAAGTTGCAGAATTGCCCTCTATGACATCTGATTGCAGTTTTCCTTCTGGATATTCGGTTGCAGACTTTGCCTCCCCGACGTCCAGTTGCAGATTTGCCCTCTCGACATCAGGTTGCATCAAAACGAGAGATGGAAAGATGTAATATTCCATATACTCTTGGATATTGGGATGTTTAATAAAATATAGTACTATGTTTGAAATCAGTGATATAAAAGTGGATAGAAAAGTTGCAAATAATGTAGGAAATTATGACGATAAAATATTAAAGAAGATAGACTTTAAATATATAATATACAAAATTTGTAATGAAAATGTTTTTTAATATTAAGATAAAAATAGTGTAAGGCATATGCACGAGATGAAAACACAAATGAAAACAATAATCATGTAGTGTAGGTACTATATTGAAGAAGCGTAAAATTACAAAATCAATGAGTAGCGATTAATAGTAAAAGTGAAACAAATTAGCAAATAATATGTAATAACAATAGTATCGAATGTAGGTAATAAAACAAAATGGTAGGTCATATTTATATAGGTAGAAAATTTCAATCTTATTAAAAAATATATTGAAATATAGGATAATATAAAATAATGAAAAATATAGCATCACAAAATCAAATCATATAAAATGAATACACATAAGAAAATTCAGAATATAATATAAATAATAAATAAAGAAAATAATAGTTGCAATAATACGAAAAGTAATAAAAAATATAAACAGATAAACATAAAGGGACATAAAAACACGAAGGAAAAATCTTTAAGATTGAAATAGAGATAAAACAACTTCAAAAGATCGAGACTGAGAAAGATAGTCAAAATAATACATATCCAATTGATTTAATAATATAAGAAAATATTTATTTGAAAAATATTGAATGTTGAAAAATACTAGGATGAAAATTCACGAAAAATAATTTGGAAGGGAAGTGTGTCTACGTGTAATGTACCATGAATGTAAGGTCAACCAACCACGCTACCACTGCGCCACTCTGATACCCAGGAAAAACAAGCTCGCATACAATCTCGCTTCAATGTATAAGACAAGAACATCATGAATGAAAGTCAATAACAACTTCATTCACGACTCCAGCCATCCAAAAAGGAAAAGGGAAGAGAAAACATCAGTGTATAAAGCAACACAAAGGTAAATTAAGTACATTTAAATCTCTATAGATTGAACTCACACTCTATTTTCCACTCTAGGGTGTCGTCCTTATAAATTTGTACTACTTATGAAGCGTGGCTCTGATACCATCTGTAACACCCCGAATTCCAAATAAGATCGAATTCGAGATTCTACAGGATCTTTACACTTCGCTTCGTACAATTTTACAAGAAAATTTAAACTTTTCATAATACATCAGAGTTCTTTACAATTCCATGCATAACGGAAAATCAAATGAATTACAACAATAAAAATAATACACAACTTGTACAACTTTATCAATGTAATTAATCATCAGCATCATAACATCTTTACTTCTTCATGAAAAGGTCCATTACCTGCATGATAAGCTGTGGGCACATCAGTCACTTATAACTGACAAAAATGTTATACTCGGCCATCCTCTCTATGCCGTACATATAATGATCTCAATACTTTAACAAACCACAAATTTGAATGAACAATAAAGTGTCAAAAGTATTATTCTAAACATGTAAGTGTATGCGATGCCTTAATGCCTAATGCACACATTTTATACTAAGATGACACTAATGCATACTAGTTCGAATTCTATGCATCCCATACTACATAGGTCTGAGGGAAAGCACCTACGTACTCCACAATAAAGGGTTTTATCTCTCGCCATGACAACTACCTTGTAATAAGACAAAGTTAAGACGTTCCACGAGTACGGATCCCAGTCCCGGAGAACCACCGCAACAAATCCCTCGGCCGACCGTTATACAGACTCCTTGTCATGCGAACCTCCCGTAAGTGCCCTTCTAGTCCCGGCATACGTATATACATGGAGTACGGCAAATTACCCGCCCGACTATGCATAGTCCCGAATTTAAAATAAAAGCTCGTCTCCCACGAGACAACCATAGTTCCAGAGTACACCGCCAAACTGGGTCTATAGTCCCGATGAACTGTCGCAACAAGCCCACCTTTCGACTATATAGAGTGTCCCACTTACGTTTGCCTAGGTCTTACTACATCTTCACCTATGTGCCTAGTTCTTAAGTTCAAGACATGAATCAATTACAACCCCTAGAGTTAGCTTTAACACCCTACCGGACTTAATCACAAAACTGAGATAGCTTCATAGCAATATCTCAAAATATATCAATCATTTAATTTAACTTGTTGGTACCCGTGGCCTCACTACACCTCTAGATCACAACTTTTCATGTACTCGAATTCATGGGTACTCATACCCTTCAATAAACATGTCTTAAACTTAAATATTCTCATCTTCAACTTATTCACAATGTTGATAAATATCTTATCTTGACATAATTCATGATTTACTTATTCATTCACAATATTTAGAAGCCATAATTCCTTTCATAAATAAATTAACCACTTGAAATCTTACTAGCAATTTAAGCTCATAAAAATGTATCTCAATCAAATCAAACGTTTCTCAAACCAAGTAAGAGTGTAATCATTTCAAAAGAAATCACTTTACATAACAATATTTTAATTTTCTTCAAAATGATACTCTTGAAATAACTTATCAATTTATCTCAATTTCACTTTCAATTAGGTCACACTTCCAGTTCATTCAAAAAATAATCAATGGGAAAAATATATTAAAGAGTTTGAGACACCAAGTCAGAAACTCACACACTTAAAAAATAATGTTTTAGAACCAAGTCAGAGAGTCACACATACTCAAAAATGTTTTTAGAGCACAAGTTAGAGAGTCAGTCATACTCAAAAAATGTTTTAGAACCAAGTCAGAGAGCACAAAGATTCGAACCCAGAACCAACAAGGAAATAGCCGAACGCCCAAGTCACAGGGCCAAGTGCGCCCATTAGTGGAATTACTCAATGAGTATTATATACCCAATCTCTCCATATCTCACTCTGTTAAAAATTTTACCTTTTCGGAAAACCAATTCACACACCAATAGTCGAACCCACGCACTCTAAAATAATTTGAAAACAGTATACTGAATTCTAGTACAATTATAAATTCACACAATCAAAAATTTTCACCGTGTGAAAAATAACCCAATTTTCGCTAAATCTTGCAAAATGTCAAATTTTCTCAATAAATATATATTTTTCACGTCAAATAACAATACAATAATTTTTCTCATGATGAATAAGTTCTTAAAATTTCTACTCTTCAAGAGTGAAATACAAGTCAACAATTCATTTGCCAAAATAATACAATTTTTAATTCTTTCAATTCCATCTAAATCAACAAGCATTCTATATAAATTTTAGAGTATTTACTAGCACACATATCACAAATCATGAGAGCAACTAGACAATTCTACAATAGCAATTCAATTTTTAAGATAATCTACACATACAAATACTTAATAATTTAGAAAGCATAAAGGATCACCCACCCAAGAAATGTTGATTTCTTGCAATTTGCACTCCTAGAATGAGAGCTCCTAGAAACTCCACTTTGCCTCCTCGAAATCCGCGCGCAAGAAAAAGCTCCCACCCTCCATTTTCGGTAATGCAACAGTGACCATCTCCCATCTTCATGCATAAGTATATATATGTGTGTACATGAATATATGTATACATACGTACTAAAAATTGTAATAATATATATATATATGATAGGTAGGTGGAGAGATAAAGGAGTTGACTGGATGGGTGGCTTACGGAATGAAACAGAGAGGAAAGAAATAGATGAAAGGATGGGTTACTTTATAAGAGAAGATTGAATAATTGAATTAATTTCCCACTAAACCATTAATCGCTCTACTCACCAAATAAATTGCACAAGCCCCCACTCCTTACAATTCATGACCGGCCAACTCCAAGATCCTTGGGTTGCACCACGTGTATGTGCACCCAACGTGCACACACTTCTCAAATTAATTATTTAAAAATATAAACTATATATATATGCATAATATGTACGTAAAAGTTTGTTTAATAATGTTTCATGCAAAAAAATAAATAAATAAACATTCATATTCTCCAAAATTTATTTTGAAAACGGATACGCTCAAATACGCGCACCGAAATAAATACGTGCGTCGCACGTAAAATATAAAATACGAAATTCGGGTTCATCAACGAAAAAATGTTAAACCTTAAAGAATACAATATAAGAAAAATATGTTTATTAATTTTATATATTCCACGACGTACTTACTACGTGCGTAGAAAATACGTGCATTATACGTATAATAATATTTTAAATCAAAATAAGGAAAAATGAATTTCCGTTTTATAAAATGGATTTGAATACCGAAAATAAATAATTTAAACACATAGAAAATATTACACGTAGCGGTGGAAATACATAATCGATACATGCATTAAAACACGTAAAAATACGTAAAAATGTAGAGATTGAAAATCTAATATTTCAGTTTATTTAAATAGGATAAAATATACGGAGAATGCATAATTAGTCAGAAATCATAATACGTAATGAAAACACGTTATAAATATTACCAGTAACGGTACAAAATACACGTGCATAACACACAAGGATAAAATTGTTATTTCTAATTTTGCGGGGTGTTACATTATGAATATAAATACTCAAACGCTATGAACATGAGATGGAATTAAAGGCTAGAGGATAGCTAAGCCTTATACCGGCATTAAAAGAATATTTTTTAGATGAGATATTAAAAAGAAAAGATCAAGTTTGGGTCGTATTGTGGAATTGATGGTTAAGTCTGGTATAGGAGAAGTGCTAACTCTAGGGGATTGATTTTATTCATGTTTGAGATAAATTAAGGACTAGATACATATGGGATATGTGACGAAATTAAGAGAAAAATATAAGTATGAAGGCCATCGGATTGGCGGTGTGAGAGTGATTCACAGACTGCCTGCTTGATGTGTCATATCATAGCATGAACACTACTCCGAAATTATCATCCCGGTGACGACGCTTGTACGGTATTTAGTGACTACGGGTGGTGCCATCGTTCCATGACGGAGGCTGAATTGTCCATAGGCTGCCTGCATGATGCGTCATGTTAATGCGTGGGATTCCCCTCCTGACTGTCTGTATATGGGCTCGTAACTCATAGAACATCTAGGATACTTATCATAGTTACCGTAGTAGTTTAAGTCATGGTGAGGGATCGAACCCTACAAGATGAAGGACAATTAAGGGCTTGCCTTCGGATCTATGTAGTATGGGTTGCATAGAATCCGAACAGGTGCGCATTAGTATCATATAATATAAATAACTGCATTAAGGACTAAGTGCACAGCACAATACGACATCAATAGGATAGTCCCCATTGTTTTATTGGTGACAAGTGTGTACTTTCTAAGTAAGAGAAAATTGATGTATTATATCCTTGCGTCAGTTGAATGAACTGACGAGCCCACAGTTTCCATGCAGGACAAAGTGAATGAAAATGACTAGGGAGGAATTGATGCTTAAAGATTTGTTCAAGTGCTGTTTCATTTCATTTATGTAAGTGATGTAAATTTGCTTCCGCTGTTTAAATGTAACTTGATGTAATAAAGTTTTAATTTTCCTGTAAAATTGTACGAAGAGAAGTGCAAAGATCGTGTGGAACTTCAAATTCGGTCTTATTTGGAATTCGGGGTATTACAGAGTGGTATCAGAGCCACGCTTCCAAGCAGTACAAATTTATAAGGAACGACATCCTAGAGTGGAAATTAGTGTGTTGAGTATAGAGATTTAAATGTAAGTTACTTACATTTGTGTTGCTCTACGATATATGCTTCTTCTTCTTCTCCTTTCTCTAAGATGGCGGACCACTTCGACACAGCTGGCAGTGATGACTAGCACGTAGTCGAGGAAGATTACTACCCCGGGCAAGCTGATACTGACGAAGAAGATCCTGAAGAATATAAGGAGGAGTGGCCTGAGTCCCGAGAGATCACTCCACCTCCGGATTCATCTAATGATTCCTCCGACAAGGAAGAGCCAGTTCCAAGTAGTCTCATTGTGTCTCTCTAGAGGCAGGTAGAGACTCAGAGGGAGAGAGCAGAGCTACTGCAGGCACAGTGTGCGAAGTGCAAGGAGAGCATTGCAAGTCTCAGTCTTCGTATTTGGAAACTCGAGAAGAGGAAAAACATGTACGATGTACTGAAAGAAGAAATGGCAGGAAGAGCTTCGAGAAGCCAAGAGGAACTGTAGGAACTAAAATGTTGTATCTTCTTACTGCTTTCATTTGATGTCAGAAATATTTTAAATTCGAATGTATAAAGTTTTAAATTCAATGAAGAGTTGATTTAAATTCATGTTTTCTACTTCGAATTTAATAGATCTTTTGCATCAGAATATGGCCAGAAGAAGAGCTAGAAGCGGAGAAGGGCTAGACTTGGAAACGAAGTTAGCGAGGGTCTATCAGACACTCAATGTCGTTGCCATAAATCAGAAGCAGGGGAGGGTGCCTATGAATCCAGTACCTGAAGCAATCAAACTCGTGGAATCATTCAAAAGGATGAAACCACCCATGTTTGAGGGGAATTCAGACCCTGATGTGGCTGACAATTGGATCAAACAGATCGAGACTATGTTCAAAGTCTTGGAGACTGCGGAGGGCAGCAAGGTGAAGTTGGCTGCACTGCAGTTCGAGATGGATATGGTTGTATGGTGGCAGTCAATGAAGTGAACATTGGAAGATATTGTTCTTGGCTGGGAGAAATTCTTGGAGGATTTCCGCAGTCATTATTTTCCATCAGACGTCTAAGAAAAGAAGGCCATGGAAATTCTGGCGCTGCAGCCGGTCGGTATGTCGATCAGAGAGTATGAGAAAAGGTTCACTCAACTCTCGAGGTATGCCCCCAAATTGGTGATGGACGAGGCAAAGAAGGCTCGGAAATTCGAGCATGGATTAAGGCCAAGTCTGAGATCATGAATGATACCCCTCGGTATCAGGAGGTTTGACAAGTTGTTCAAATGCGCGAACTGAGGCAGATATGGAGCAGTTCCATGCTGTTCAGAATCAGAGGAACAATTGGCAAGTTGGGAAGGGACTCGCCGTTTTCGGAAATGTCAGAGGACCGCCGCCGGCCCAAAGGTTCAAACCGACTGGGGTGAAGCTGTCAATGTGGTTGGGAGACCCGTGAATAATTGGGTGAGACCTTCTGTGGTGACTTGTTTCAACTGTGGTGAGACGGGATATTACAAATCTCAATGCCCCGAGCCGCAGAATGTCACCTGTGGTGGACCAACACAGCAAGTTGGGAAGAAGCCGTACCAGCAGGGGTGAGTATTTGCCATGACTGAAGCTGATGCTGATGAAGTGGATCACGTCATCACTGGTACGAGAGAGGATGTTTAGAAGTGTTTTTATGTTGTTCTCTTTTCTCGCTTTATTTAGTAAACTGTTATGTAACGAGTGTGTATTATGTAACAGGAGAACTTTATTTGAATGGAAAAAATCTGTTGTTTTGTTCGATACTGGATCCTCTCACACTTATGTATCACCTAAATTTGCTAAAATTTTGGAAGTTGAACCAAAAGTCTTTCCAGGCAAGGTCTTAGAGTAGTTACTCCATCAGGGGAGGCTTTAACCACTGATCGGTACTATGCGGACTGCGAGATCATGATTGGGGACAAAATTTTTGGGATTGATCTGATCGAGCTGAATGTCTTGGGAGTCGATATTATCATTGGCATTGACTGGATGTCGGTGTACAGTGCAAACATCGAGTGCAAGACCAAGAAAGTAACAGTGAAGGCTCCAGATGGTTCTGAGGTCACTTTCCAAGGGAAGAAGAGATGTTCAGGTTTGGTTGCTGCTATCAGTAAGAAGAAGGTTCCTGTAGGGGTGCAGCAAATTCCAGTGGTTCGGGATTACCCGACTGTATTCTTAGAAGATTTGTCCGGGTTACCCCCGCATCGTGGTGTAGAGTTCAGCATCACTATTCAGCCAGGAAGTGCACCCATTTCTAAGGCACCGTATAGGATGGCACCTGTGGACCAGGATGAGATCAAACGACAGATTGAGGAACTGTTGGAGAAAGGCTTTATTCAACCGAGTTGGTCACCTTGGGGATCACCGGTACTGTTGGTAAAGAAGAAGGATGGTTCGATGAGGATGTGCATCGATTACCGAGAGCTGAATAAGATCACTATTCAGAACAAGTATCCTATTCCTCGAATTGATGACATGTTTGATCGTCTACAAGGAGTAGCTATTTTCTCCAAAATAGATCTTCGATCAGGATACCATCAGGTTCGAGTGAAGACTGAAGATGTGCATAAGACTGCATCAAGAACTTGATACAGGAATTATGAATTCTTAGTTATGCCGTTTGGAGTGACGAATGCACCTGTAATCTTCATGGACATGATGAACAGATTTCTGAGGCCGTTTATTGATTCTTTCGTCGTAGTGTTTATCGACGATATTCTTGTGTACTCCAAGTCGGAGGAGGAGCACACTGAGCATCTGACTGCAGTTTTGAATAAGCTTCAGGAGCATGGATTGTATGCCAAGTTTTCCAAGTGCGATTTCTGGAAATCTGAGGTGGCATTCCTGGGTCACATCCTTTCTAAGGAGGGAGTGGCAACTGATCCGCAGAAAATAGAGATGGTAAAGGATTGGGCAAGGCCTACTACAGTGAAGGAAATTAGGAATTATACTACAGGAGGTTCATTCAGGGCTATGCTCAGATAGCCGTGCCACTCACTGGTCTGACCAAGAAGAATGTGAACTTCAAGTGGACTGAACAGTGCGAGGCAAGCTTTCAAGAGTTGAAAGAGAAGCTGACTACTGCTCCCATTTTAGCTTTGCCTAGAGCATATGTTGAGTATGATGTCTACAGCGATGCTTCACATCGTGGGCTTGGTTTTGTCTTAATGCAATAAGGGAAAGTGATCGCTTATGTGTCTAGGTAACTAAGACTGCATGAGAAAAATTTTCTGACTCATGATCTGGAGTTGGCTGCAATTATCTTCACCTTGAAGCAATGGAGACATTATGTGGATGGTGAAAAGTTGAACATGTACACGGATTATAAGAGCTTGAAGTATATCTATCAGCAGAAGGATATGAATATGAGGCAACAGAGATGGCTGGAAGTACTTGAGGACATTCGTCCATAGATTAAGTATCATCATGGGAAGGCTAATGTTGTTGCTGATGCACTTAGCCGAAAGAGCAGTCTGGCTAGTTTGATTACAATTCAAAGGCATCTTGTAGAGGAGTAGGATCGGGCTGACATTGAGGTTGTTCTGCAAGGCTTGGGATCATTTTTAGCTCAGTTTAGGCTCCAACCAACACTGAATGAAAGGATCATCGCAAGTCAGAAGGAAGATGCAGAGACTCAGAAGATGAAGGAGCGGGTTGGTGCTGACAGGTTGTCAGAGTTTCATATCAGGGATGAGGTGTTGTGGTTTGGAGAGAGGCTATGTGTTCCGAATCAAGCAGAATTGTGGGAGAGTATTCTTCAGGAGGCACATGCTACTCTTTTGTCTGTACATCCTGGGAGTACCAAGATGTATGAAAACATTAAGCAATATTTTTGGTGGTCAGGTTTGAAGCAGGATGTGGCTGAGTTCGTGGCGAGGTGAGAGATTTTTCAGCAGGTCAAGGCCGAGAATCAGAAACTCGAAGGTTTATTGCAACCGTTACCTATTCCGGAATGGAAGTGGGATAACATCAGTATGGATTTCATCACGAGTTTGTACAAGAGTTCAAAGGGCAATGATGTGATTTGGGTCATAGTCGATCGACTAACCAAGTCCGCTCACTTCTTGGCGATGAACTCACTTCGTCCATGGACAAATTGGCCGAGCTGTATGTCAGGCTTTATGGTATTCCGTTAACTATTGTGTCTGATCGAGATGCACGATTTACTTCGCATTTCTGAAGGAGTCTTCAAACAGCTCTGGGTACCAAGACGGATTTCAGCACTGCTTTTCTTCCTCAGACCGATGGGCAGACCAAGAGAGTCAACCGTATTCTTGAGGATATGCTTCGGTGTTGTGTTCTAGATTTTGGAGGCAGTTGGAAAAGGCATCTAGCTCTGGTGGAGTTTTCCTACAACAACAGTTTTCAGACTAGTATTGGGATGGTGCCGTACGAAGCTCTGTATGGCAGGAAGTGCATAACACTTATTTGTTGGTTTGAAGTGGGGGAACGGCAGATGTTTGGGCCTGAGATTGTGCAGCAAACCTCTAAAAAGATCGATCTGATCAGGAAGAGGTTGGTGGATGCTCAGAGTAGGCAGAAGAGCTATGCAGATAACCGGAGGAGGGACCTTGAGTTTGAGGTTGGTGACTTTTTCTTTCGGAAGGTTTCACCTAGCAAAGGTGTGATTCGCTTTGGCAGAGGTGGAAAGTTAGCCCTAAGGTTCATAGGTCCGTACAAGATATTGAGGCGGATTGGGAAAACTCCTTACCAGTTGGAGTTGCCGGAAGAGTTGTCTCAGGTGCACAATGTCTTCCATGTGTCTATGCTGAGAAGGTACATTCCAGATCTGATTCACCATTTTCCCGAAGTGCCGGAGGGTTTGCAGTTGGATCTGAGTTACATTGAGCTTCCGGTTGAGATTGTTGATCGTCGGGAGAACGTCTTGAGGAACAAGACAATACCGATGGTCAAAGTAGTCTAGAGAAACTAGTTGGTTGAAGAGGCTACTTGGGAATCCAAGGAGAGGATGATGAAAGATCATCCTGAGCTCTTTGTTTGATTGTATCTTCTTTTCTCTTCTTTTTCTTTTCTTCTTGTTGTATTTCTGTTTTCTCACTCTTTAAGTATAGTTCCGGGGACAGAACTATTCTAAGGAGGGAGTGTCGTAACATCCTGATTTTTTTTAAATAAAGAGTTTATTGACTTTTATGTGTTTTGCACGTATAAATTCATATGCATTTTTCCTAGTAAATTTTCTCTTTATAACATGAACAAATAATTGTTCTCTTCATTTCTAAAAAAAAGCCTAATTTTAAAGCCTAATTAAATCCTAGGCCTAATTGTCTCTTTCTAGCCCACTATAATTAATTAATTAATTATTTTATTAGAGCCCATGGTTAATTGGCCCATTAGTAAGCCCATTAATTTAATTTTTCCTTTTAATTAGTCTAACTTTTAGTATAGACTAATTTAGTGGATAACTAATAATATTTCATGAACAAACTTATAATGGGGGAAACTAGTGTAGCATGTGCAATGCACTAGCACGTGCATGGGGTACTTTTGGGAGTGGTCGAATTTCACAAGAGAGAGGGAGAGACGGAAGTAGTGGTGAGGTGGTTGCTCCATCATGGGTAGTTGCTACAACTCCCTACTTCATCATAGCTCTTGATCCTTAACTATTTGGACTAATCCTAGCCTTCCATTTGCACTCAAAAATTGTATAAATACCCCCTACCCACTTCATACTTGCACCTAAAATTTGTAAAGAAAGAAAGAAAGAAAAAGACAGTTTGTGAGTTAAAAGATTGAGAAGTAATTGTAAGTTAAAAAATTGAGAGTTGAGTGTGTTCTTGCACCCATTGGAGGAGGCCGGCCTAACCTAGGAGGGGGCTCAGATTTGCATCAAACAAGGAGGAAACGACGATTTGTGGCACAATCTAGGAGGAGAAGGATCCATTCGTGCATTCTAGGAAGTTTCTAGAAGTTCTTTTGTTTGTTTCTCTCCAAATAAGGTGGGCAATTTTCTCATACTTCTAATTAGTTACCATGCTAGGTTTATGTTTGTGATCATGTTAGAATAAATAAGAAAATATTGCTTTATGTTTGTTACTATGATTAAGGAGAAAAAGGACCCTAATTAGACTTACATGAAATGATTAGTAAAATGGATGGAATTATGTGATTGAAGTGTTGTTGTGATAACTTGCTAACATATTGGCATGTTAATTAGGTAATTATGAAATTTTTGTATGGAAGTGTTCATGTATGTTTGTAAAATGCAATATGTAGAAATATGTTTATGAATGAATTGTGAATTATGGATAACCTTCATGCCATTAAAATATGTTGATTAATGAGTAAAATACAAATGGTTATTGTTACATGAGATTTGTGCTAAAATCCCTAATTTGCATATTTTGTCGTTGGAAAAGAGAAATGGACATTTTGTGAATCAGGACTAATTTATTCAAAAGAATGGATATTTTTATTAATGAAGAGAAAAAGTAATTTTATGGAAACTTTGATTCATGAATAAAGTGAAAATTGTGATTTTGTTCTCAATGTCAAAAATATATCCATTATCTACTTAAATTGCAACCTGGTGCAATTGACAGTCAACCGAACTAGAGTCGACAATCGACTATCAGGTAATAAATTTCGGATTTTAGTTGTAGAATATTCAACCGACTAAATTTTAATAGTCGACTGTCCTGACTAGTAGTTTTTGAGTTTTAAATCGTTGCAGAACAGTCGACCGACAATATTTTAATAGTCGACTGCCCTGACTATTAGTTTACGAGTTTTAAATCGTTGAAGAACAGCCGACCGGCTATTTTCTAACAGTCGACTGCCATGATTATTAGTTTTCGAGTTTTAAATCGTTGCAGAACAGTCGACCGACTATATTTTAACAGTCGACTGCCCTGATTATTGGTTTTTGAGTTTTAAATCGTTGCAGAACAGCCGACCGACTATATTGTAACAGTCGACTACCCTGACTATTGCTTTTCGAGCCTTTGGCTTAGTATAAATGAGAATTTGAGACTATTTTGCAAGAAAGAGCTTGTTATAAATTATTAGCTTAAAATTGTCTTCGGATAAAGAAAAATAAATATTTTGTTCGAAAGAATTTTGAAATGAGATTGGGTAATGGAAAATTGGAAGTGTAAAATTTTGACTTAAGATTGATAAAATGAGAATAAGAGAATTATGTGGGAAAAATGAATTGTGAATACGACAAGTTGAAAAATGAATTTATTGTCTTATGCATGAAATTGTACATGAAAGTGAAATAAAATATCATGATGAATTATGAAAGATCTTATGAATATGAATACTCAAATGCTATGAATATGAAATGGAATTAAAGGCTAGAGGGTAGCTAAGCCTTATACCGGCATTGAAAAAATATTTTTGAGATGAGATATTGAAAAAAAAAGACCAAGTTTGGGTCGTATTGTGGAATTGATGGTTAAGTCCGGTATAGGGAAAGTGCTAACTCTAGGGAATTGATTTTATTCATGATTCAGATAAATTAAGGACTAGATACATAGTAGAGATGTGACGAAAGTAAGAGAAAAACACGAGTATGAGGGCCATCGAATTGGTGGTGTGAGAGTGATTCACAAACTGCCTGTTTGATGCGTCATGTCATGGAGTGAACACTACTCCGGAATTATTGTCCCGGTGGCGACGCATGTGGGGTGTTTGGTGACTACGGGTGGTGCCATCGTTCCATGACGGATGCTAAAATGTCCATAGGTGGCCTGCATGATGCGTCATGTCAGTGCGTGGGATTCTCCTCCAGACTGTCTGGACCTGGGCTCGTAACTCATAGAATATCTTGGATACTTATCGTAGTTACAATTTAAGTCATGGCGAGGGATCGAACCCTACAAGATGAAGGACGATTAAGGGCTTGCCCTCGGACCTATGTAGTATGGGATACATAGAATCCGAATAAGTACGCATTAGTGTCATATAATATAAATAACTGCATTAAGGACTAAGTGCACAGCACAACATGACATCAATAGGATAGTCCCCATCGTTTTGTTTGTGACAAGTGTGTGCTTTCTAAGTAAGAGAAAATTGATGTATTATATCCTTGCGTCAGTTGAATGAACTGACGAGCCCACAGTTTCCATCCAGGACAAAGTGAATGAAAAAGACTAAGGAGGAATTGATGCTTAAAGATTTGTTCAAGTGATGTTTTATTTCATTTATGTAATTGATGTAAATTTGCTTCCGCTGTTTAAATGTAACTTGATGTAATAAACTTTTAATTTCCCTGTAAAATTGTACGAAGAGAAGTGTAAAGATCACGTGGAACTTCGAATTCGGTCTTATTTAGAATTCGGGGTGTTACAGGATGCATGTGATAGAATGATAATGTGGCTTATGTATATTGTAAAAGAATGTGTTCTAAAAGAAATAATTGTAATTCAAGGTGTTTATTTTTCCGCTGTGTTTTGTAAAGAATTGGTGTATTAAAAGTTGAAAATTTTTCTGTGTTTAGCTATTTTTACTATTACATTGAGGTAGATGCTGGGAATTATGCCACGGATTTTTGAGATATCATATTGGAAATTCGGGGCGCTACATGAACTGTTTGGATGAAGTTCTGTACAAGATATACAGTCCACTTACTAATGCAGAGACCTTGTGGACCGCTCTGGCCAATAAATACAAGACTGAGAATGCCAGCTTAAAGAAATTTATTATAGATAATTTATGGACTATAAAATGGTGGACTCTAAGTTCGTCGCTGTCTAGATGTAGGAGCTTCAGATCATTATTCATGAGATTGAAGCTGAAAGCCATAAGGTTGGTGAATCCTTTCTAGTGGAAGCAATCATTCGAAAGTTGCCACCATCTTGGAAAGACTTCAGGTACTACCTCAAGCACTAAAAGAAAGAAATATCCTTGGAAGATCTTGTTGTTAGGTTGAAGATTGAAGCAGACAACCGAGGAACAATCAAGTTCAAAGGCGAGGAGGCTAAAGCACACATTGTGGAAAGCTCCAACAATCGGAAGGGCAACTCCAAAAACAACAAGAAGAATTCCAAGAAAATGAAAGCTTCAGATCAAGGGTCCAAAGACAAGAAGCCCAACAAGAAGTTCAATGGAAATTGTTGGATTTGTGGGATGCCTGGTCACTCTGCTAGAGATTTTCGTTTCAAGAAAACTGGCGGCACTTCAGAAGCAAATGTCACTGAAAACATCATTTCAAGCATCGATGACCTAAACATGTCAACTATTGTTTCTGAATGTAACCTTGTCCAACATCCCGGACAATGGTGGGTAGACACAGGTGCTATTCGGCAAATATGTTTCGATAAGTCATTGCTCTCGACTTATCAGAAACTGGATCGCGAAAAAAAACTTTATATGGGCAATTCTTTTGTGTCAGTGGTTGAAGGTTGTGGAAAAGTCATCCTAAAGTTCACGTCTGGCAAGAATGTCACGCTGAACGATGTGCTTCACGTGCCAGATATCCGCAAGAACCTTTTTTCTGGATCTGTGCTCTCCAAGAAAAGGTTTCGAATTGTGATTAAGTCAGATAAGTTGGTGCTGACCAAGGCTGGGATTTATGTTAGGAGGGGATATCTTTGTGATGGATTATTCAAAGCCAATGTAGCCGTAATTGGAAAAAATCCAATGTTCTCTGATTCTATGATTAATAAAAGTTCAATTTCTTATTTTCCTTAGTCTGAAATTCTTTTATGGCATGATAGATTATGGCACATAAATTTTCAAAAAATGCAAAAACTTGCAAATTTAGGTTTATTTCCAAACTTTAAATTTGATAAAAATCGCAAGAGTGAGATTTGTGTAGAAGGAAAATTTGTTAAGAAACCATTCAACACGGTGGACAGGAGTATTGAGCCGTTATGCTTAATTCATACTGATTTATGTGATTTCAAATTCTTTCCCACGAGAGGTGGAAAAAAGTATTTTATCACATTTATCGATGATAGCTGTAACGCCCCTGCCCCTAGCTCAGATAATTTATACAATTTAGAAGACAATAGATACTATGTAGTACAACTGCCCACCACAGGCTGCATCTCAAAAGGTGGTTAACCGATTAGGTGACTCTTGATCATAGGCTTTTATATTTATATATTATTTATTTTGTTGAAATTACCAAGGTGGTACTATTCCCACACCTTTCTCTCTTTATTATTCCCGTGAGCCTTCTCTGTTTCTTCTCAAAGGTGGGCCCCCACATTCTGGATGACGTCATCATCCATAAATCCCAACAGCCAAGCTGTTCTTTTATCTTGAACGTGGGCCCCCATTCCAAACTATCACATATTCCATATAATTTCAATATTCTAACCATGCATATTATGCAATAGCGCATTATTTTCAAGTATTCAACTCAACTTATATTATATATTTTCAACATATATACATATATATTATTTTTGAAAACTATGGGGTGTTACACACACCCCCCCTTCAGAAATCAGCATCCTCGCTGAGCACGGGCATGCACAATCTAGTGCAGGATCTACTTTCTAGCCGATGTCGAGTGGAGTACCCTGATTCTGCTAGCTGCACCGTACCCTGATTCTGCGGGTGGTCCATTATTTCAGGCCGCCACCTCGCTCCCTCTCAAGCATACCCGACATACATCTGCTAGCTCCATCTCAGGCATACATCTCGCCCACTCTTACCCACACTCGGTGTCGAAAGTCGGCTCTGGTACCATTTGTAATGCCCCTGCCCCTAGCTCAGACAATTTATACAATTCAGAAGACAAATTAGATACTATGTAGTACAACTGCCCACCACAGACTGCCTCTCAAAAGGTGGTTAACCGATTAGGTAACTCTTGATCATAGGCTTTTATATTTATATATTATTTATTTTGTTGAAATTAGCGATGTGGTACTATTCCCACACCTTTCTCTCTTTACTATTCCCGTGAGCCTTCTCTGTTTCTTCTCAAAGGTGGGCCCCCACATTCTGGATGACGTCATCATCCATAAATCCCAACAGCGAAGCTGTTCTTTTATCTTGAACGTGGGCCCCCATTCCAAACTATCACATATTCAATATAATTTCAATATGCTAACCATGCATATTATGCAACAGCACACTATTTTCAAGTATTCAACTCAACATATATTATATATTTTCAACATGTATACATATATATTAGTTTTGAAAACTACGGGGTGTTACAATAGCACTTGGTATTGCTACATCTATTTACTAAATAGTAAAGAAGAAGCAATGTAGCATTTGAAGTAGAAAATCAGCTTAACAAAAAGATCAAAGTATTGAGGTCTGATTGAGGTGGAGAATATGAGTCTCCATTTGTACAATTGTGTGAAGAGTATGGAATTATCCACAAAACAACTGCCCCCATACTCACCTCAGCAAAATGGAATTGCTGAAAGAAAGAATAGAACGTTAAAAGATATGATTAATGTCATTCTTATAACTTCTGGTCTACCTACAAACTTGTGGGGGGAAGCCATATATATGTCGAATCACATATTAATAGAATCCCACACAAGAAAACTGATTCCATTCCATATGAGATATGGAAAGGACATATGCCTAATCACAAATACCTCAAAGTGTAGGGGTGTTTGGCTAAGGTCTCAGTTCCTCTTCCCAAGAGAACCAAACTTGGACCAAAAACTGTAGATTGAGATTTTCTAGGCCATTCCGAAAATAGTAGTGCGTACAGATTCTTAGTCTTCAACTCTGAAGTATGTGACATCAGTGTAAACACAATCAGTGAGTCAAGAGATGCCATATTCTTTGAAGATGTGTTTCCACACAAAAGAAATAATGGAAACCTTGATCTCAAAAGAACAAAAGAAGTGTCAACTGAGAAACATGATGAAACTCATCATAAAAATGGTGAATCCGAGCCGAGGAGAAGTGTAAGAACTAAAACCTCTAAGTCTTTCGGTCCAGATTTTCTAACATAAATATTAGAGGTTGAACCTCAGACTTACAAAAAGGCATTCTCATCCTCAGATTCTCCCTATTGGAAAGAAGCTATCAATAGTGAGATTGAATCGATTCTAAGCAATCACACCTGGAAATTGGTTGACCTTCCACCATGCCATAAACCAATTAGATGTAAGTGGATCTTCAAATGGAAGATGAAACCAGTTAGTTCCATTGACAAATATAAAGTAAGATTAGTGGCTAAAGGGTATTGCTAGAAGGAGGGCTTAGACTTCTTTGATACCTATTCACCGGTTACGCAGATAACCTCTATAAGAATGCTGATAGCAATAACATCTATCTATAATCTTGAAATTCATCAAATGGATGTCAAGACAACATTTTTAAATGGGGATCTCGAAGAATAGATCTACATGGAGCAACCGGAAGGGTTTGTTTCAAAGGGAGCTGAAAACAAAGTAAGCAGACCTGTTAAATCCCTATATGGACTTAAACAAGCTTCAAAACTGTTGCCGCTAAATTTGGTGTGGGGGCAAACAGATAGAACTTGTGGATTCTTGGGGAAACTGAATAGGAAAACCTGCGTACCTGTTCCGTCGGGCCTCGATCGTCGTTCCTACCGTGCACCTGCAAAAAGTGCGAGACACCGGGGTTGTTCCCGGCGACGCACCCTCCGACGCTCAAGTCAGTAATCTGGCAGACTATGAAAGAGCGTAAAGACTGGCGAAAGGTTGATTACCTTGCAATGGAGATGGATGGAGGGTATTTATAGGCGTCTTAGGGACTGGATTAGGAATGTAATCCCCGTGATTAGATAAGTAATATTCCTTGTGATCAGATAAAGAAAGTAATCTGATAAGGTATATTCCCCCTAATCAGTTAAGGGATTTAATCCCCGACTCCCAGTGGTAGGATGGATGTGAATCAGGGCCGTTGGTTAAGGTTAATCAGGGACCTTGATTCTGTCCCGATGGAATGGGTGCGTAACGGGTTAAAACCCGCACCCACTTTGAGGTGGATCCATTCGTGGGTTATTGGGTTTTTGAGGCGAAGACCCGACACCCAGTTTGGACCCTTGGGTTGGTGAAATTACCGTTTTACCCCTGTACTTCAAGATTCGTGTTCCGTTTGGACGATTCCGATTTAACCCCATTTTTAGCCATATCACGAGCCCCCCACTCCCGAAGATTGATGTTTTAATCAGACTTCGAGGAGTAGTTTCACTGTTTTCACTGGCTATCAGGGTTGTATCGGGAACTAAAATGGAGCATTGCTGAATCGCGAAGGAGGCGGTATGGTGATTTTTCCTGCAGATAGAACTCTTGAACCGTCGTCGTGCTCTTCTTAGTTAGTGGTTTGCCCGTCTCTGATTGTTGGGTGTTGGTGCGAAGGACGCCGAAGTCATGCTCGCGACGCAGTCGGCGCCGCGGACATTCGGCGATTGACGCCGAACTCACTCGGTGCCGAACTCGCCCCCGTAAGAGGGTCGGGGACACGAGCGCTCGGCGGGAGGTGCCGAGCCGAATTAGTGCCGAACTCACGCCCGTAATACGATCGGTGGCGCGAGTGTTCGGCGAACCGTGCCGAGCTGAAAACGTGCCGAACTCACGCCCGTAAAACGATCGGTGGCACGAGTGTTCGGCGAACCGTGCCGAGCTGAAAAGGTGCCGAACTCACGCCCGTAAAACGATCGGTGGCACGAGTGTTCGGCGAACCGTGCCGAGCTGAAAAGGTGCCGAACTCACGCCCGTAAAACGATCGGTGGCACGGGTGTTCGGCGAACTGTGGCGAGCTGAAAACGTGCCGAACTCACGCCCGTAAAACGATCGGTGGCACGGGTGTTCGGCGAACTGTGGCGAGCTGAAAACGTGCCGAACTCACGCCCGTAAAACGATCGGTGGCACGAGTGTTCGGCGAGCCGTGCCGAGCTGAAAAGGTGCCGAACTCACGCCCGTAAAACGATCGGTGGCACGAGTGTTCGGCGAACCGTGCCGAGCTGAAAAGGTGCCGAACTCACGTCCGTAAAACGATCGGTGGCACGGGTGTTCGGCGAACTGTGGCGAGCTGAAAACGTGCCGAACTCACGCCCGTAAAACGATCGGTGGCACGGGTGTTCGGCGAACTGTGGCGAGCTGAAAACGTGCCGAACTCGCGCCCGTAAAACGATCGGTGGCACGAGTGTGCGGCGAACTGTGGCGAGCTGAAAATGTGCCGAACTCACGCCCGTAAAACGATCGGTGGCACGGGTGTTCGGCGAACTGTGGCGAGCTGAAAACGTGCCGAACTCGCGCCCGTAAAACGATCGGTGGCACGGGTGTTCGGCGAACTGTGGCGAGCTGAAAACGTGCCGAACTCACGCCCGTAAAACGATCGGTGGCACGAGTGTGCGGCGAACTGTGGCGAGCTGAAAACGTGCCGAACTCACGCCCGTAAAACGATCTGTGGCACGAGTGTGCGGCGAACTGTGGCGAGCTGAAAACGTGCCGAACTTACGCCCGTAAAACGATCGGTGGCACGGGTGTTCGGCGAACTGTGGCGAGCTGAAAAAGTGCCGAACTCACGCCCGTAAAACGATCGGTGGCACGAGTGTGCGGCGAACTGTGGCGAGCTGAAAACGTGCCGAACTCACGCCCGTAAAACGATCGGTGGTACGAGTGTTCGGCGAACTGTGGCGAGCTGAAAACGTGCCGAACTCACGCCCGTAAAACGATCGGTGGCACGAGTGTTCGGCGAACTGCGGCGAGCTGAAAACGTGCCGAACTTACGCCCGTAAAACGACCGGTGGCACGGGTGTTCGGCGAACTGTGCCGAAGATTCAGACTTGTTCGTTTCTTTTTGGGCGGAGTTTTGGCGTTTCTGGCGGATGTAACCCCCTGTGCTTCTGACAGATGTGACGTCGTCTGAGTTTTCTGACAGATGTGATGCCCATTAACGCTGCCTCCTGGGCTTCTGTCAGACGTGACGTCCATTAATGCCGCCTCCTGGACTTCTGCCAGGCGAGGTGGTCATTAATGCGCTGTCTGGATCAGCGTGGAGAACAAGGTGACGTTTGGGGTCTCCTTTTGTCGTTTTGTGGGGGTGGGCCTGCGTTAGAGGCCCATTTACCTCGATTGAAGCGCTGGCTCCTCTATAAAAATCCTCACCCCCTCCTCATTTTTTACTTTCCAAGCTTTTTGTTCGCGTCTTAGTCTGCTGTGAGAGAGCTTCAGGTGATCGCTGACTGTTTTCCGGCGAAGTTTCCGACGATTTCTCCTTTCAAGGTAACCTTCATATTTATCTTTTAAACATGTCTGTTTCCCACACTTCTTCTTCGTCCGAGCCCTCCCTCGGAGCCGACGGAGCTCCAACTTCGAGTCGAGTTGCCAAGGGCAAGAAAGTGTTCGGCAAGGACTCTATTGTTCAGGATCCGAAGCGCATGGGGGCGTTCGGCCAGCTGCCGGGACCGTTGACGGGGCTCCATAGGGTTCGAGAAATCCCAGAGGATAAGGCGGAACGGATAGTGTATGGGAGGGCGAGGTCGTTCGAGGAGAATGCGGCGAGGGAGACAACGGAGGCCGACGAGACGGTGTCAATTCTCGCCGAAGAGGACCTAGGTTCGATTCGAGACTGCTTCCAGATCCCGCAGGAGTACGAGCTTATGCTGCCGGGCCCCGGGGTTAGGGCAAACTCGCCGTTGCCGGTGACTATATGTTGCTGGCCGGTTGACGCCTTTATCGCCGGAGCTCGGCTGCCTCTCCATCCGTTCGCGGTGACGGTCTTAAATTGGTTCGGGGTCAGCCCTATCCAACTTATGCCGAACGCCTGGAGAGTCATAAACGGCTTCGTACTTCACTGCCAGGCAGAGGGGATTCAGCCGGAGTTGAGTGTGCTTCGGACCATCTATCAGCTGCACCAAGGGAATAGGTCGGCCTACCGGTACTATCTGACTCCGAGGCATGGGGGGAGGCTTGTCGTCTGTCTGGACTCTATCAAGTTCTGGCGCGAGAAGTATCTTCTGGTGCGTAGCGTGGAGCCCTGGCCTATTCCCGTTGGTTGGGTGGAAGGTGTTCCGAAGAGGGTGAAGGCGCTGCCGGCACTTCGACCCGAAGACGAAGACACCGTACGGGCGCTTCTTGATCGGCCGAAGTATGACTGGAGGGAGTTGACCGAGGACGTCTTGTATGAGGGAGGGCTCGCTCATGTTAACCCCAGTACGCTGCTTTTATTTACTGTCTTCGTTTTCTTTTCTTCCTTTTCCTTATCTTGTTCCGAGCTGACCAACTTGACTTTTGGTGCAGAGCAAATGGACTACCAAGCAGTGCTGGCGTTGAGGACGAGCCTCGCCAATAAGGCTCCGAGGAAGAGGAAGAGGGTGGCGTCGAAGCAGCCGGCGCCCAAGGCTCCGAAGACTACCCCGGTGGCCGAAGAAGTAGAGATCTTGGAGTCCCCCGTGGTTGAGGTCGGGGCCGCTTCGTCGTCTGCCAGGGTCGGCGAGTTGCCCGTCACCGAGGTCCTAACCATGGTGACGCCGCCGTTGACGAAGACGGCCGAGGAGCTTCTGACCGAGGCTCATAAAAGGATCCACGTCCCGGACTGGCAGGTTCGGAAGCACGACGGGTTCCTTGGTAATTCCTTGGCGAGCATGGAGGCCGTCAAGCACCTCGCCACGCCGAAAGATCGTGCGGCAATGGAGGCCGGGCGAGAGGGAGACGACATCATCGAGATAGCGTGCTCGGCGGTGTCGGTAAGTGCTGAGCCGAGCCCCCTCCTCTTCTTGCCGACCTTCTTAAGTTTGTAATTTTTGTGAATTTTTGCATTCTATTCACAGATCGTTGTTCACTTCGGGCACCTTACCGAGAGGTTGGCGGCCCAGGAGAAGGAGATGAAGAAGGAGAACGACCAGGCCCGGAAGGAGAGGGACAAGATCCGGGGCGAGCTCGACAAACTCGAGCTGAACTTTGAGGTGAAGTCGGCGAGGGCAACCTACCTCGAGGACCGGGTCAAGACGCTGGAGGACCAGCTTCGACAGCAGAAGGAGGAGGCGGCCAAGCAGATGACGGAGGCGGCCGAGGCCCAAGCGGCGGCGGTGAAAAAGGTGGAGGATGCGACCTTGGAGAAGGCGCAGGGCTACCTCGCCGTGAACATGGCCAAAGCTTTCGCCGACGCCCTCGCCCGGGTGACGGAGGCCTACCCCACTGTCGACGTCTCGGGTTGGCGGCTCTTCCCGGGGTACGTCGAAGGCTTTGACCCCGAATCGGAGGGGGAAGAAGAAGAGGAGGAAAAGGGCGACGACGAGCCTTTGGTCGATCCAGCCGCCGGAGCTCAGGGGTCGGTGGTTACCCCCTTGGCGACGGTTGCCCCTTCGGAGGCGTCGCCCTCGACCCCTTCTCGCCGCCCCGGGAAAGAGGTCGAGCCCTGATCCCGTCTGTTTTTTTTCTTTCCGTCTGTTCTTTTTTTTTGTGTAACGCCTAATAGCGGACTGGCCACCGCTACTTTTTGTAATGAATGAAAAACTTCAACTTTTTGGGCTCGGCTTCTTGCACTTGTCTGTTGTATGTTGGGTGTTCGAGAATTTGTTCACTAGAACTCCCGAAGTATAGGACTTGGGCCATGTCTGAACTTTTGTTGCTCGTCTGTATTTCTTTTCAGCTCGCCCTGGTAAACCAAGAGATCGAGCGCGCAGGGTCGGATGCCAAGGTTCGAGCCGAGGCCGGGCTCGGGGCGACAAGGTTGAGTCTGGCGAGGTGTAGAGAGCGACTTTACGAGGTCGAGCTAGGACTGCGCCGAGCCGAAACCGAGCGAGGCCAGCTTCAGCTTATCTTAGGGCAGCGGGACAGCGATATCCGGCGTCTGGAGGGCAAGGATTGCCGAGATGACTGCCTCGGGTGAGGGCGATGCCTCGCCATCTGCCTTCACTAGTAGCCTTCGGGCTAAGTGCTTTCGCCACACGCTGTCAAAGGTAACGGCAGAGAGGGACGACCTGCTTTCGGAGATTCAGCATTTGCAATCTACGGAGACTAAGCTTCGGACGGAGGGAGAGGAGCTGACAACTAAGGTGGCCGATCTTACGGCGGAACGAGATGAATTGGCGGCCGAAGTCGATGTTTTGAAGAGAGCCACCGTTGATAGGAGCATCGAAGTCACCCATCTTCGTCATCTCATCGCGAGCCATGTTGGAGTTCCAACCTCGGCCGTACCGGCCTGCTTTGAGGCCGAGGCGCAAGATGGTTCATTGAGGGGTCGGATCTCCGAGCTGGAAGCGGAGGTGGCTCGCCTGAGGCCGCGTTCGGGGCCGATTAATGTGAGGAGCACGTCATGCACCCGAGCGGAGAGCGAGCGTGGCATCACCTTTTACGAGATGGCGACCCGCGAGCGCCTCGGCCATCCGAGCCCGGGGGACGCGCAGAGCTCAGTGGCCATTTCGTCGAGCGGTGCATCCGTCGGCGTGACTGCCAGAAGCAGTGCCGAGGACACGTCTCAACTTGCCGGCCTGGGATCGGGTTCCGGAGGCAAACGTCGCCGACCTCAAGTGTCCTTGAAGAGGAGCATCCCTGTACCTCGGAAGCGTTGATGGGTCCGGGTTCGGCATCTTGTAATCTTCGCTTTTCAGCTTCTTGTAATCGTTTAGTGTCTTGTAATATTGATGTATGTAAGGGCTGTTTTTAATAAAGTTGGAGTTGATTTAACTGTCGCCGTATCATAGTTGCTCAATCCCGACTGTGGAGTCGTGGAACCGAGGTTTGAGACTTGGCGTTTTTTTTTTTTTTTTTTTTTTTTTTTTTGATTGGTGTTGACCGCCGGACTTAAGCGTGTAATACGGTCGGTGGCACGAACGTTCGGCGAACGGTGCCGAGCTGAAACGTGCCGAACTCGCGTCCGTAAAACGATCGGTGGCACGGGTGTTCGGCGAATGGCACCGAGCTGAGATCGTGCCGAACTCACGCCCGTAAGACGATCGGTGGCACGAGTGTTCGGCGAATGGCACCGAGCCGAGATCGTGCCGAACTCACGCCCGTAAAACGATCTCGGCAACAAAGTGTTGAGTCCGAACCTTTGTAAGATTAAGGGCGTGGGAGCAATTTCGAATGACGACCTACCCCTAGCTCGCCTAGGAGCGAACTTGCGGAGTAGAGTCGAACCAAGTGTTGGACTCCGTACCATTCAACGGCTGTGGGAGCAATTCCGAATGGCGAGCTACCTCTGGTTCGCTCGGAAGCGAACTTGCGAAGTAGAATCGAGCCAAGTGTTGGACTCCGGAACCATCGTAAGATTAAGAGATTAAAAACAGAGACGTAGTAGCAAATACGAAAGAACTTTATTTATTAATATCTAATGATCGGCTGCTTCTAAAGTTGCTAGCCGTTATTACAATGAAGAAATAAAAGAAAAATCATTACTAATAAAAGGGAGGGGGAGGTCCGACATCTCGAGTTACTTAGAGAGGCGTAGGTGCCTTCTCTTGGTATTTCATGAGATGGTCGGCATTCCAAGTCCTGGGAATTTCTCTGCCTTCGAGATCTTTTAACTTGTAAGCACCGGGGCGGATCACTTGTGAGATCTTGTACGGTCCCTCCCAGTTCGGGGCCAGTTTGCTTTTCTGTCCGGGGGAACGAGATGGCCAATTTTCGGAGGACCAGATCCCCTTCTTTCAGGTCGGTTGGGCGGACCCGTTTGTTGTAGGCGAGTTCGATTCTTCTCCGGTAACTTTGTTGCCGTATGGCTGCTCTTTCCCGGATTTCGTCTATCAAGTCTAGGCTCGTTCTGAGCTCCCTGGCATTCTGTTCTTCTTCAAAAGCTATCAAACGAGGAGAGGGTATCCCAACTTCTAGTGGGATGAGGGCCTCGGACCCATAGGTGAGATTGAACGGGCTCTCGCCTGTCGGGATCCGCTTCGTGGTTCGGTAATTCCACAATACATTGGGCAGCTGATCGACCCACAATCCCTTGGAGCACTTGTCGAGTCTCTTCTTGATGCCGGAGAGGATCTGTCGGTTGGCATTCTCGGCTTGGCCATTTGACTGGGGATGAGAGACGGAGGAGAAGCGGTGTTGTATGGTTAGGTCTTCACATAAGGCTCGAAAGGCAGCTCCAGCGAACTGCGTACCGTTATCTGTAACTACGACCCGAGGAACACCGAATCGGCAGATTACATTTTTCCAGAAGAATTGAACAACTCGGTGTTCGGTAATCGCAGCCAGGGGCTCGGCCTCTATCCATTTCGAGAAATAGTCGACTGCCACGACTAGGAACTTCAATTGTCCGGGGGCCGGTGGAAATGGCCCCAGTAAATCCATCCCCCACATCGCGAAGGGGATCGGACTTGATAGGGAGGAGAGTGGTGCTTGCGGAAGGCGTCGGATGTCGGAATACTTCTGGCAGGAGGTACATTGCCGAACGTGTTGTTCGGCGTCCCGTAGGAGAGTGGGCCAGAAATACCCGTAGTTTAACACTTTGCGCGCCAAGGCTCTGGAGCCAGAGTGGGCTCCGCCGATGCCCTCATGGAGCTCCTGCAGGGCGTAGTCGGCTTGTCCGGAGGAGAGGCACCTTAGGTAGGGTCGACCGTCCACCTGGGTGAAGGAGCGCTTATACAGAATGCCTTCGACCAATATATAACGCTCGGCTCGGGTCCTTATCTTTCGGGCTTCCTTCGGATCCCTTGGGAGGAGTCCGTCTCTTAAAAACTCGACGAGGGGCTTCATCCAATTATCTTCGAGGGGGAGTGGCAGTGTTTCGACGGAGTTGAAAGCCTCGTCCTCTATGCTTGGATTGAGGAGGACTTCTATCAGAACAGTTTGTTCGAGGCCTTGCAGGGATGAGGAAGCTAATTTGGACAGGGCGTCGGCCTGGGCATTTTCTTCTCTGGGAATTCTTCGGATGAGGGCCTCCTCGAAGAGCGCCATGAGGCTCTTTACTTTAGCCAAGTACTTTACCATCTTGTCATCGCGGGCTTCATATTCGCCGAGGACCTGGTTGACGACCAACTGAGAGTCGCTGAAGATCTGCAGGCGTCGCGCCCCTGCGTTTCGGGCCATCCCGAGGCCGGCTATGAGTGCCTCGTATTCGGCTTCGTTATTCGAGGCTTTAAAGTTTATCCGGAGGGAATATTGGAGGACAAAGTCGTCTGGGCCCGCAAGGATGACTCCTGCCCCGCTCCCCTCGTTGCAGGAGGATCCATCGACATATACCGACCAGATAGGCGGTCCCTTCGTTGTTTGCTCGGAGTCGGGGATAGTTGTTTCAACTATGAATTCGGCCAGTGCCTGCGCCTTGATTGCGGTCCGAGGCTGATAAGTAATATCATGTTAGCTCAGCTCGATCGACCACTTCATGAGGCGGCCGGAAGTCTCTGGCTTGTGAAGGATCTGTTTCAACGGCTGGTCGGTAAGAACGACCATCGAATGAGACTGGAAGTATGGCCGAAGCTTTCTCGCAGCCATTATCAGGGCGTAGGCTATTTTCTCAATTTTCGGGTACCGGAGCTCGGCGTCCCGGAGCACTTTGCTGACGTAGTAAATGGGCTTCTGAGTTCTTTCTTCTTCCCTGACTAAGACCGCACTTAGCGTCTGTTCGGAGGCTGCCAAGTAGAGGTAGAGGGGTTCGCCCGGTATGGGTTTGCTGAGAAGAGGCGGATTGACGAGGTAAGCCTCAAGCTGGTCGAAGGAGTCTTGTTGTTGCTGCCCCCACTCGAACCCCTTAGCCCCCCTCAGGGCTTTGAAGAACGGGAGGCACTTCTCCCCGGACTTCGACAAAAAGCGCCCAATGGCGGCTAATCGACCAGTCAGTTTCTGAACTTCTTTGACGTTTCTAGGCGGGGCCATGTCCAGTATGGCCCTGATCTTCTCCGGATTTGCCTCTATTCCTCGCTGGCTAACCATGAAGCCGAGGAACTTGCCTGATGAGACGCCGAACGCACACTTGTTCGGGTTGAGTCTCATATTGTGCTTTCTCAAAACATCAAACGCTTCTTGGAGGTCGGCCACGTGATCAATGCCTCGGATGCTTTTCACAAGCATGTTATCCACGTACACTTCCATGTTTCGGCCAATCTGGGCCTGGAATACCTTGTTGACGAGGCGCTGGTATGTTGCCCCTGCATTCTTTAGGCCGAACGGCATGACTCTGTAGCAGTAGAGTCCTTGGTCGGTCACGAAAGATGTCTTCGGAATATCCGGGGGGAACATCCTTATCTGATTGTAACCCGAGAAAGCGTCCATGAAGCTGAGGAGCTCATGTCCCGAGGTTGCGTCAATCAGAGTGTCGATGCTCGGCAGAGGGAAGGGGTCTTTAGGGCAGGCCTTGTTGAGGTCAGTGAAATCAATACAGATTCTCCATGTTCCGTTGGACTTTTTCACCATCACTACGTTTGACAACCACTCAGGATAATTTACTTCCTGTATGAACCGGGCCTTCAACAATTTGTCCACCTCTTCTTTGATAGCGAGCTGACGCTCGGGAGCGAACTTGCGCCTCTTCTGCTGGACCGGTTTGGACCCCGGATCAACACTGAGGCGATGGACCAAGAGTTCTTCGGAGATACCGGGCATGTCTGCAGCTGACCATGCGAACAGGTCTTGGTTGGCTCGGATGCATTTTACAATATCCGCGTATAGTGCGGATGGGAGGGTCTTGCTGACAAAGAACCTGCGGGTCGGCTCCTGCTCCGAGAAGAGTACCTCTTCCAACTCGTCAACCGGCTCGGAAGTTGGCCGAGCAGCGTCTTGGGGGATCTCGAGTGTTTCTAAGGAGAGGACGGGTCCGAGGGTGGAAGTCATATAACACTTGCGGGCCTGTTCCTGATTGCCCCTAACTTCTCCCACTCCAGCCCGAGTGGGGAATTTCATTTTGAGATGATAGGCAGAAGGGACGGCCTCAAGGGCGGCCAGGCCGGGTCGACCCAAAATGACGTTGTAGGCCGCTGGGACATCTACGACCATGAAATCCATCGACTCCGTGCGGGTAGTAGGAGTTTTGCCGGCCGTGACGTCGAGGGTGATTACCCCTTCAATCGTTACCGGTACTCCCGTGAACCCATGGAGCGTGTAGCCGGCGGGCTTGAGTCTGTCTCGGGAGAGCTTCAGCCCCTTGAAGGCATCGAGGAAGAGGATGTTGACGGAGCTACCGTTATCCACTAAGATCCTTTCGACTTTGAAATTGGCCATGTGAAGGCTGATGACGAGTGCGTCACAATGAGGGGTGCGGACGCCCTCGAGATCTTCGTCAGAGAAGGTGACGGGCACTCCGAGGCCTTTAGAAGGAGGGGTGGTTCGGACCGAGTTTACCTCTCTAATAAAAGCTTTCCGAGAAGAGTTTGAGGAGCCCCCCATTGGACCCCCGTGGATGAGGTGGAGGACTCGTTCTTCCTCAAACTCTGGCGTCTCTTCTCGTTCCGGACGTTTGTTAGCCCCCCGAGGATGGGGAGGAAGCTCGGCTTGGTCCTTTCTCACGAATTTTGCCAACTGCCCTCTCTGGATAAGGGCCTCAATCTCGTTTCTTAGCGCATGGCAATCGTTGGTGTCGTGCCCATGGTCCCGGTGATAGCGGCACCATTTCTCTCTATCTCTTCTCTTAGCAGGGGTGTTCATCTTCGGAGCAGGAGGTAAGACCCCTTCTTTTTCGACTTCCATGAAAATGGTGGAAATGTTTGTGGTGAGGGGAGTAAACTTCTCGAATCTAGGGGGAGGCCGGCGCTGGCCCGCATTATCCTTCTGGAACTTTTTTGCTCCCTCTTCTTCCGTTCCCTTCCTCTTAGACCCGGAGGCGGTTCCTTCCCAGTTGGGCTGTTCCTCGGCCTCTTCAGCTCGGATGTATTTTTCAGTGCGGAGGAGGAGGTCAGAAAAGTCGTGCGGCGGTTTCTTGGCGAGGGAGGAGCGGAGGTTGGAATTGAGGATATTGGATTGGAACGCCGCGGTAGCGACGGACTGGTCGAGGGACGCGATGGTTCTAGCTTCAGCCGTGAACCTCTTCACGTAGTCCCTCAATTTCTCCCCCTTCTGCTGACGGAGGTGCAATAGTGAGATGCTGGTCTTCTCGGCCCTTCGACTGCTGACGAAATGGGTGATGAACAGGGTTTCGAACTGTTCGAAGGAGAATATCGATGCCGGGGCAAGGCGAGAGTACCATTCTCGAGCTGGGCCTTTGAGAGTTGCAGGGAATGTTTTGCAGAGGAGGGCATCGGAAGCTTGATGGAGGAGCATCAAAGTCTTAAAACTTTCGATGTGGTCAACTGGATCGGTCTCCCCAGTGTAGTTCTCGAACTGGGGAGGTTTGAAACCGAACGGGATAGGGGCATCTACTATGGTCCGGGAGAATGGGGGTCGGCTAGGACGTAGTGTCCTCCCCCTAAGCTCCTCTTCTCGGTTCATCTGTCCCAAGAGCTTTTCCACCTCGTTTAGACGGCGGTTCATGGTGTCATCTCTCCGACGGTGATCTGCCGAGCCACGAGACTCGTCTTCGTATGAGGGAGAGCGAGGGCTGCGGCGATGGTAACTTCGAGAACGACGAGGACTTGGGGTGCGCCTGGAATTGGTAGGAGCGGGTCGAGGAGAAGGGGACCGTTGGCGAGGGCTCCGGACCGGAGGAGGGGATGGGGCCCTCGGCTCAATGGGGTTCTGACGGAGGTTGAGGGCCTGTTGTACCATTGCTTGGAATTGCTGGAACTCGGCACGGGTGATGGGTGCCTCATTGTTCCTAGGCTGCTGCCGACCTGCTGGAGAGTGCCTCCTTCGATAGTGATCGGGGGAGTCCTTTCTCCCTCTTCGGACGGGGGACCTCCTGTGCTCTCGGTGTCGGGGGGATCGCTCTTGCTGCCGGGAGGCTTCCCCCCGAGCCCGCTTTTCGTCCAGATGGCGACGAAGGTCATCATCTTCCGGGCGTTTGGGAGGGGCATTGTGGCGACCAGAGGCTCGGGGGTGATGGGAGGCCATGGAGGCACTGGAGGCGTTGTGGATGGAGATGTTCTCTTGGTGAAGAGGCTGTTTCTGGGGGTTAGGCCCCTTTGGATCAGGAGGTGGAGGGTTCCGTTGGAGCGGCTCTTCCATGGTAGGAGGGAGTTGCCCTTGTTGCTGAGCGGGGTCAGGAAGGACTTCTTGCTGGTCAGGGTTGGGCACTCGGTTGGAGCCCCTAGACCTAACTTTGCGAGGCGGCATGGCAAGAGAAAACCTGTTCACCGGGAAGAGGAGAGGTTCCTATTCGTTAGTTTCCCACAGACGGCGCCAATCTGTTGCCGCTAAATTTGGTGTGGGGATAAACAGATAGAACTTGTGGATTCTTGGGGAAACTGAATAGGAAAACCTGCGTACCTGTTCCGTCGGGCCTCGATCGTCGTTCCTACCGTGCACCTGCAAAAAGTGCGAGACACCGGGGTTGTTCCCGGCGACGCACCCTCCGACGCTCAAGTCAGTAATCTGGCAGACTATGAAAGAGCGTAAAGACTGGCGAAAGGTTGATTACCTTGCAATGGAGATGGATGGAGGGTATTTATAGGCGTCTTAGGGACTGGATTAGGAATGTAATCCCCGTGATTAGATAAGTAATATTCCTTGTGATCAGATAAGGAAAGTAATCTGATAAGGTATATTCCCCCTAATCAGTTAAGGGATTTAATCCCCGACTCCCAGTGGTAGGATGGATGTGAATCAGGGCCGTTGGTTAAGGTTAATCAGGGACCTTGATTCTGTCCCGATGGAATGGGTGCGTAACGGGTTAAAACCCGCACCCACTTTGAGGTGGATCCATTCGTGGGTTATTGGGTTTTTGAGGCGAAGGCCCGACACCCAGTTTGGACCCTTAGGTTGGTGAAATTACCGTTTTACCCCTGTACTTCAAGATTCGTGTTCCGTTTGGACGATTCCGATTTAACCCCATTTTTAGCCATATCAAAAACAATGGCATGAAAAATTCGATAATGTCCTGATGAAAAATGGTTTTCGAATTAATGAATGTGATACATGTTTTTATTACAAACAAATGGGATAGTCATGTGTGATTGTTTGCCTATATGTGGATGATATGTTAATCTTTGGTCCTAACCTGGAAGTCATCAAGACTGTAAAGAAAATGCTAATCAACCACTTTGACATGAAAAACTTAGGTGTGGCAGATGTTATTTTGGGTATCAAAATAATAAGAACACCTAATGGCATTGAATTATCTCAATCCCGTTATGTGGAAAAAGTGCTTGAAATATTCAAGGAACATGGGAGTATCAAACCATTTTTCACCATATGTAGTTTTGCACAGAAATAATGGTGAAAGTATAATGCAACTAGAGTATTCCTGTGTAATAAGCAGTTTAATGTACCTCATGAACTGTACGATACCAGACATTGCTTATGCACTGAGCAAACTAAGCAGATACACAAGTAACCCTGAAAAATGTCACTAGGCGTCACTGTTAAGAGTGCTTGGGTATTTAAAGAATACCACAAAATTTTCATTGCATTATGGCAGATATCCTGCCGTTCTTGAAGGATATAGTGATGTGAATTGGATATCGGATTCAGAGGAATCAAAATCCACAAGTGGTTATGTCTTTACCATAGCAGGAGCTGCTGTGTCCTGGAAGTCTTCTAAACAAACATGTATTGCTCGATCCACGATGGAATCCGAGTTTATTGAATTAGACAAAGCAGATGAAGAAGCAGAACGACTTTGCCACTTTTTAGAAGGTATTCCATTTTAGCCTAAACCTTTGACGATATTCATTGTGATAATCAAGCTGCGCTGAGCAGAGCACACAATTCTGTATATAATGGCAAATCGAGACATATTCGTAGACGCCATAATACTGTAACCCCTGTTCTCGTTTATACGAAATTCTTTTGTATTCTTGTAAATTCTATTTTTAAATGAAATTTTATTCACTCTATTGAGTCTGAGTTGTATTTCTCTCATTTTATTTCCTTGAAGCTCAAGTTAATCCATACTATTATTTTATTGATTATTTTAAATTCATAAGAAGCCCAACATTATTATGATTGTTTTTATCAATGTTCTAAAAAGCGCTAGGTGGTAGTCGGGCGGCCGATGGGGGCCTAGCGCATAAACCTTGTAATCGGGAATTAAGCAACTAGGCGGTAGGCAGTTTTTTTAATTTATTTATTTATTTATTTATTTATTTATTTATTTATTTATTTATTTATTTATTTATCGATCTTTTGGGTTTATTTTATTGTTACCCCTTTTACTCTTTATTGCTACTCATTATTACTATTGAACTTTTTCTCTTTGCAATTGTAGGATGGGCTTCACATAGTCGAATCGGTGTATTATTGTATTGGTGAACATGAGGACTCTATCTTCTCCTTATCCGATGTAAACCACATTGTGGCTAAGAATACAAGTTCTAAAGAGAGAATAAATGTAAAGTTGATAGATGATCTCATGATATGCTTGATAACGATGAACAGCTTTAACTAATAACCACACTTAAATCAGATAACTTCCTCCCATCTCATGACATACTGTCCCGTACTAAGTGGATTGGCCATCCATAGATTGCTTTTGAAAGATATGTAGATCTGGGTGACATTTTAGGAGCTGAAAATAGAAGACGAATAAATAGCTTCACTAATTTGGAAAAGCATACTACTTATAATCTGGTAGACTGATTGAGCCTTGAAGTTGTTGGCACATGATACTTCTTATAAACTTCCCCTTTTGGTGCAAAACTTCACTTATTTGGCTGCGTTAGTGATATTAAAGTCCATACTTGTAAGTTGTAACATGATTGCTGTGAGAGTGTGAATACATGTCAAATTATGCAAGATAAAAAAAAGACTAAAGATATGCTTAAATTTTATTAGGAGAAAGTGAGAGCGGTGGGTTTTTTTTTTACTTTTTTTTAAAAATTACTTAAGGCCTAAGCGGGTCTAGTCCGCCTAGACCGATTAAATGCCACGTAGGTCCAATTTTAGCCGCCTAGAACCCATTTCCGATTTTCATAAACGCCTAGGCCCTAGTCGAGGCGTTGGGGGGCCGCCTAGCTCCTAGGCGCCGCCTAGGCGGCCGCCTAAGCCGCTTTTTAGAACACTGGTTTTTATTTAATATTGGAAGCCCAACCAATATTATTGGATTTATTATATTTAATTTGAGGCCCAACCCAAGCTCATCTCCTATTGAATTCTAACCAGAACCCAAACTCATATCTTATTAGATCCTAAAACCAAATCCTACTCTACCCTAAGCCCATTAACCCAAAGTCAAACCATCAGTTAAAATTACCCCATATCTCTCCCACTCAATCTCATATTCTCCCACTCTCTCTTATAACAGCCAATAACTCCACATCCCCACAAATCTTCCCATAACTAACCCACTAGTATATTATAATATCTCTACTATTTTAATGGGAGAGTTGGGGTTTGTAATAAACAAATCCAAACTTTGTAACTATATAAACACCTATAATACACGTCTAAACTATATCCAACAAATATAAATGTGCACCGCACATGTAAACTATTTTTTTCTTATTCAATATATATTCATTTAACTTAATGACTTTACTTTTTTTAGACGTGCATCGCACGTACATTATACTAGTTATTATATAATAAAACCCCTCTTTCTCCCCGTTACTCTCTTTCCCTCCTCTGTTTTCCCAACTGAAACACAGAGAACCTAACCTCGTCATCCTCCCTTCAGCTCGACCTGAACCTCATCGCCCCGACCACGACTGTGCAACCATCACCCCGCCGCAGTCTTCTTCCTCCCTCCGACTGCACCCCGCCTTCGCCACTCTCTTCGAAGCCACCGTCCTCATCGTCGACAACCCTGAGCACCCACAGCCGCTCTCCCCGCCGCTCGCCTCCACTCCTTGCTGCCTCTCTATTCTCGACGACCTCGCCAGTATTGCCACGCCAGCTGCCTCCCAGTCTCCACCGACGCTCGCTCCTGCCCTCGCTCGCCCCTACCTCCTTGCAGTGGCCTTCTGCCATTGCCTCAAAGCTCCTCATCTCCTCTTCCCCGGCCTCCAGTCTCCTCGTCGCTTTGTCTTCATCCTCCGCTTGACCACCACAGTCGAGCCTCGCCCTCCGAACCTAATGATCCTCCCTCTTCCTCTGTTTTCTTTAAAACAGAGCACCCTCCATCACCGCCATTCTGTCGCCACCTCACTGATCACCATCGACTGAAGCAACCCATCTTCGATCCGTCGAGCCGCCCCTTCATCTTCCCCATCGCCCCTACAGCCTACTGCCATCCACCGCAACCACTCCTCCTCGTTGAGTCCCGCCATGTCTCCGTCTTCGCATCTTCCATACCGCCCCCGCTGCTAGCCGCGAGCCCCATCTTGAAAACCCCTGTGCACCACCTCTCGATCCCCAAAATCGACCGCCAAAGCCGTTTGCCATTCTTGGATGGTTGTTGTTTAGATTTGCTGATTGGGTGATCTTTGTTGGTTGCTGTTCGGGGTAGGTGATCAGCTGCTTGGCAGTTTGCTGAATGGAGAAAAGGAGTTTGCTATTTTCTGTGTCATTGGGTTGTTGGCTGTTTGCTGTTTTGGGAGGATTTGCTGTTGTGTTAGATTGCTGTTGGTTGTTCTTGCCCTTGCAGTTGTGTTGCTTTGCTTGCCCGTTGTTTGCACGTGCTTTTGTGAGTGCGTGATTGTACGTGTGTTGCCACCGGGACGCTCATCTCGTTATTCTCATTATTATCAGAATCGTCATCTTATTCAGGAAATTACCTTGTACATCTTTCCGTCCCGTACAAGCAATTCATTGAATCCCCGCATTTAGTAAATTGATCGTGTTGAAATTCATAAATTCCTTGCTTCGTGATATTTGATATATAATAAGTCGAATCCATTTTCTTTTTACTCTATGATTCGACGCTATCAAAAGTGTAGTTTTGTCGTTCCCGCATGCATGACACGAACACACGAAGTATAAATTTATATAGATATATGTCGAGATTGATGTGATTGAATATTCAAAGTTGTTGTCCTGTAAATTACTTGATCTGGTACTGAGGTTTCGACTCGGTTCCTGACATTGAAATATATTTTCCTGCACCGCATAAGTCTTGATACTCGATCCTGTCATGTTATCCGTTCTTGTTATTATATGTAGATGTTTACTGATCCAGTTATTGTTCATGTTACCGTTCATGTTATTGATTATTGATAAAATGATAACCAGCCGGGGTATAAAGGGAAGGATTTAGTAGTGGGCAATATAGAAGAACGTACTCGAACAAGAACTCATGGTGATCCGATGCAAGTTGCCAGTTATAAGATGCAAGTTTGCAAATTACAAGTTTACATGTTCACATTACAAGTTCACACTCTACATGTTCCATATTTGCACGTATCTCGATACAAGATACAATTTACATATTTTTTCGAGTACGTGACCTATAGAATCCACCACTTAGCCTAAATGCCCACTTGATTGCGTGCATCAAACATGTGGTATGAGACGCATGATTGCTGCACTAGTTAGGTTAATAAAAAACTTAAGAATAATATGTTTAACATGCATGATTTATGTTTACATGATACCTGTTTACAAGTTTACACGATTCATGTTTACAAAATTACATGACTCATATTTACAAGTTACATGTTACATGTTTATAAGTTACAAGATTTCTATTTACACGACATGCTTCCTGTTACATGATTTCCTGTTCCCGATTAGTCGTATTTGAGACATGTTCAGTTCTTGTTTCCTTCATGTTATGTATGTTGTTTCTCGTTATCATGTTTGTTCCGTATTTGAATTTCCAGTTCTTATTGCTTTCCCTGTTATATCTTGTTCTCATTCCTATTTTTCTTGTACTACTTGCAGCCCGCAACTTGCTCTAACGGGTACTCCATCCATCTTTCTTTTGAATTATATTATTCAGGTACAGATGATGGGTTACTAAAAGGAACTCGTCGAGCTGTCACTGTATTGCATATTCTCGAGCTATATGGTAAGTTCTTGTATCCCAAAATTGGTTATTGAATTATATTGCTATTTATGTGAAATATATCGTATTCTTGAGCTTACTGGGATTGTACAGCTTATGGATGATATGAGTTGGAGACTTATATCATTCGCTGGTCCGCAGTTACGCACCTGTGTTCCTGTATAATGGGAAGTAAGGCGTGACAAATACTGTTCCCGTATAATGGGAAGCAGGGCGTGACAAATACTGTTCGACAGTTACTCTCAAATAGAATTATTTTCATTGACTTTGTAAGGTCACAGGATAACTTAGCGGATCCATTTACTAAAGGATTATCCAGAGAGAAAATAAATTGTGCATCGAGGGGAATGGGCTTAAAAGCCTAAAACAATATGAGTTACCTTATACGGAAACCTAACCTGGCGAATAGAGATCCCACGGACCAGGTTCAATAGGATAACCAGTTATGAGTGACTCAATCAGTAATGCATTTGGACTCAGTCCCATCTCATTCCTATGGTGCAACAATAAATGCATGCTTATAGAAGTATTAAAAGGTTAAGCTATGCTTTTAATAACGTCCATATCTTGAAACTCACAAGTGGAGTATAGTAGGATACTCTTTACGGATGCGGTCACCTATGTAAGTGTGAGCTGGGTCGGCTCTATGAGAATTTTAAAAGGCCGAAGTTCTCTAAAACACTTGCAGAACTGAGATTGTTCAGTGCCAAAATGAACACAATCGAGAGATTGGATGTGAAGAACACAATGTTGTGTAGAGTTTATTGTTTGGCATACACTAACGACTGACGGTTCAAGATGAAATATTTAACTGATTAGCCAAGTATGTCCGATAACCTTTAACTAGGAAAGGTTCAAAGTGAAATATCTACCTATCCACAATGTGACATTAGTTCAATTGCACTCTGCGATATGTACCTTTTATAAGGTCGAGACAAAAATTATCATTCATGTGGGGGATTTTTGAAATTGGTTCCATCGTATTCTACTCATCAAGACGTATAAAATGATTTACTTAAATGTCCAAATCAGATTTCAAATGAATGGAATATTCGCCTCCGAAGTTGGCTTGTTAAAATGAAGAATTGGATTTTTGTTTGATATGTGACATTGAAAGTTAGTCCCATATCGGAAAGAAGCAAAAAGCAAATGAAGTTATAAGTTAAAAACTGAGCCAAAGGGATGTGCCCTTAGGGGTACGAATATTTTCTCCGGAGGGAGAACACACCACACTTGGGCGTGGGCCGGGGCCTGGGCCTGGGCCTTGGCTTGGGCTTGGGCTTGGGCTTAAAACAGTAAACTTAATTTTTTTGAAAAAAAAACAGTTCTGATTTGATACAGGCTGGATACGGGCAGTTGCAACAGTCATGACAGTTTTTTCTGAGCTATTGCAAAAAACCACCAAGGGCTTAGGGCTTTAAATAGGAATGGATTCTGATCAAATCCGGGCCAATTCAAATCTTCCGTACCACCCTGTATCAGTGCAGACATATCACATAACACTGTCATATCCATTCTCGCCTGAGTCTCCATTATTCTAGTGTAAGTTAGTGGAGTTCTGACTGTTGTATCTTGGGAGACGATTGCCGAATAACCTGTATACACTGTAGCAGTGGCAGAATAAACGTCTTAAGGACATTATTTCAACAAGCCCCAGTCTGTCTATTTTTCTTCACCATATTCAAGGTCAAAATTGAAGATAACTTATCTTCTTTCTGTGCTTTGTGTACAGTGATATACGCTGTATGCGAAACAGTTCCTTAATTCACAATTACCAAGGTTCGAATTGAAGATATATTACCATCCTTTTGTTCTTTGTTGATAATGAATTTTACTTTTGTTGTAACAGTATAATTGTTATTAAATTCAACAGTCGGAATTTAATTAGTTTCTTTTATTAATTTTTCATTATAAAATTAATTTTGTCTAGTATACCACTTGCAACTGAATTTGCCACAAATTTGAAATTTTTAGATAGTGGAAGGTTTTGGGGGTTTTGGGTTTAATTCCACAAGCTCTGTAATGAAGAAGCGGAGGAGCAATACTGCAAGAAAGCCCTTCCCTGATTCACAATTTGTAGTGGAGGGTAGGGATTCATCCTCCCATTCGTCGATGCCGTCGTCAGAGAATGTTGAAGGTGTGGGGAGTTCGAGAAGGGTGAGGAAAGAGGATAGGAAGTATGGGGATCTTAGCGAGTTTTATGGGTATAATAGTTCGAGAGGAGGGCAGGTGGATGGGATGGACCTGAGGAGGTGTATTGGCTCTGGCTAATGGGAAAAGTTCTTCGGGGAAGGGGAAGGAGGGGATTGAGATGAGTGGGGTTGAATTTGGGAGGAAGGAATGGTGGGTCTGTTGAGAATAAGTTGAACAAGGTGAGGCTTAAGGTTGTTACGCATAAGTCAAATTTGGTGAATGATAATGGTGGGTCGATTGTGATATTGCAAAGTTCAGATTGCTCGAGGCAGCGGCAAAAGGTTATCCTGCAGGTATTAGAGCATCTATAGTCGTTTAAAGTCATT
>CM030364.1:231250825-231318325 GCA_017893485.1 Hemerocallis citrina | reverse complement strand
TAGCAGCAGAAAATTCAATTTTAGTACAACAACCTACTGCTGTCCAGAATTGAGTTTCCATGTTTGATAATATATAATTGAATCTATAATATTTAATTTGGTGCATTTAATTATATAGAGTACATTGCATGATCTTAGGGTTGTGTTGTCATAATTCTAGTATCCCTTATTAATCGCCTTATCGTTCCCCCATTAATATTTATGCCCCTATTATTCCCTATTAGTATTGCATGTTGATTTAATAAAGAATGTTAATCAAGCCGGGGTTAAGGGTTAACTAGAGTAGTTGATAATATAGTGACTGTACTCGAAAGTGTGGGCCTCATTCCCAAATTATTGTTATCGTCATTGTGCCAGAAATTGTGTCAATGGCTAGTGTTATCGTTATTGTGCAATAAATTACTACAATAGCCAGTGTTATTGTTATTATGCAAAAAATTACTACAATAGCAAGTGTTATCATTTTAATGTGATATCATGCCAAGTACATGACCTATAGAATCTACCACCTTAGTCTAAACGAAATTGATTGTATGTATCGAACCTGTAGTTATCGGATGTAGTCGTACGTGCATTAGTTAGGATTAAAATGAATAATAGAATTAAAATTTTCATCGCATCATTATTGCATATTATCATCGTTATTGAACAGTGTTATCGTTATTGTTTACCATTATTGTTATCATTTATTATCATCATTATCAATCATTATTATTGTACATTGCATTGTTATCATTTTGCCATTATTCATTGCCATCGACTCTATTGTTTATTGAATTCATTATACGGTAAATGACATTATTTTTCTGTTTCTCTACTTGATGTCGACGACTTGCCTCTAAGGACATATTTTTCTCTCTTTTAGATGAACAGCTTACAGGTAATCAAGGAGAATTGCCTGATGGACTAGGAGAACAACAATGGTGAAAGAATTGAATTTGCATCGCTGCCTAGATAATTATTGTTTTGTTTAGAAGACTTAAATAAATTGAACATTGTTATTTCTTGTATTGTAGGCTTTTGACCCGAATATTGTTATTGTTGATTCCATATGTTAAATTGTTATTATGATTGGTTATTTTATGCTTAAATTCTAAGTATTGTTATTCATGTGATTACTCATTTAATGCATGCGTGATTGTATTACTTTCTTGTTTATATTGTTGAGTTGAATCGATACCAACTTATGAATGATGCAGTCATTCGCTGGGCCAACGTTACGTACTTGCATTCTGTATTTTTGGGAAGCGGAGCATGACATTTTCACTACCCTAGCTGCCATTCAAGCAACTCTTGCCAATATCAATCATAGGTTGAGCAAGTGGAATTGAATCAAAATGTTTCCCCTGAGATTCATCGTTAAATCCCTCAAGGAATGATCGTGACGGCCGACGTCAAGATCATGATCCTGACGAGCAATACAAAAAGAATGTTAAGGCTAACGTTTCTCACATTAAAGGCCATATGGAACCCCAATCTTACCTTGATTGGATCCATGCCATGGACCACTATTGCATGTGGTTTGACATCAGAGAAGCCCAGAAGGTCAAATTTATCTCAATAAAATTGACTAGGAAAGCTCAACAACATTGGACCAATCTTGAACACGCCTGCAGAGGCCGAGGTTTGGTACCCATAGCTACTTGGGAGGCCATAAAAAGAAGCTCACTGAGATATATGTGTCCCTATCTTTCCACACCCGATGCTTGATTCGTGGAATAAACTCAATCAGGAAAGAAAATCCACCCAAGAGTATGTGGATAAGTTCGATGACTCCCTCATTCGGTGCAATGCTTTAGGTAAAGAGAGCGAAGAACAAACTCTCTCTAGGTTCAGAGCTAGATTACGAGCTGATCTTAGGAACAAGCTAATTCATAGAAATGTGGACTCCTTGGCAGCAACTTATGCCCTTGTCTTCAATATAGATTCCCTTAAAGCAAATTCCCATTATAAGTCCAGCAATTCGAGAGATCATTCCTCTAGAATGACCTTCACTAATTCCTGTAGGCCGAAACCCTTCTCTTCTTAATACCCCAATAAATCTTATCCCAACAAGCCTAATTCAAATTCCAATCCACCGAGAAATGATAATAAGAGTAAGAACACCAAAAAATACTACTCTAAGGTTGATCCTCTCACTAAGTGCTATAAATATAAGGAATATGGCCATGTTACTGGCAACTGTCCCAACCCATGTAGTATCAATATAGTAGAGGGTACCGCTGTTATCTCTGATGATTCCGATAATGAGTTTTCCTATGAACCTAATGACAGCGATGTCTTCTGTGAAGAAGAAGATGACCAGTATCTTCACTGTATTCAGTTGATCCAATCATCTCACTTGAATGTAGTCAAATGTGCTTTGTCCCAACCAAAAGAAGATGATTGGAAGCGCACTGCTATATTTCACACCTTTACGACAATAGGTGGCAAAAAGTGCAAGATGATTGTTGACAGTGGGAGATGCATCAACGTTGTCTCTTCTGCATTCTTAGCTAAGACCGCACTTAAAGCTGAACTCCATCCACGCCCATACAAAGTATCTTGAATTGATGCGACAACCCTCCAAGTAACACATCGATGTTTGGTCCATGTGGACTTCAAAGCTTACAAAAAGCAAATTTGGTTTGATGTTCTCAAAATGGATGTGGGTCAAGTCATTTTAGGGAGTCCTTGGTTATACGACCACGATGTGACCCTATATGGTCGATCCAACCAATGGGTGTTCTAGCATGACAGACTAAAAATAAAGCTCATACCCGTGAGACTATGAACGGGTCCGGCTGAAACAACACCAGCTCCCTCGAAAAAGGGCAAGGAAGTAAAGTATATGGGGGAAAAGGAACTCATGAAAGAAATTGACAAAGGGGCTACAATTCTTCTACTCACGGCGAGAGAAGTCCCTAAAGATCCCAAGTCAATCATTCCACATCAAGTTACTCCTGTCCTATAGGAATTTACAGATGTGTTTCCTATTGACCTCCCCAATCAGTTGCCCCGCTGCGTGACATCCAACACGTTATTGATCTGGTTCCAGAAGTAAGTCTTCCTAACTTGCCACACTATTGGATGAATCCGACAGACATACTGAGTTGAAAAGGCAAGTTGGTGAGTTATTGACAAAGGAATTTATCAGAGAAAGCTTAAGTCTTTGTGCTGTTCCTGCTCTGTTGACACCAAAGAAAGATGGAACCTGGCGTATGTGTGTGGACAATCGTGCCATAAACATGATCACGGTGAAGTACCATTTTCTCATTCTCCGTTTGGATGACATGTTGGACATGATGTCTGGTGCCATAATTTTTTCAAAGATTGGTCTTAAAAGTTTCTACCACCAAATACATGTTCGTCCTGGTGTTGAATGGAAAACCGTCTTCAAGACGAAGGATGGCCTGTACGAATGGATGGTCAAGCTGTTTGGAATGACGAATCATAAGCACGTTTATGAGAATCATGATGCAAGTACTCTGTCCCTTTTTGGGTAAGTTTCTTGTGGTGTACTTTGATGATATTCTCATTTACAACCGATCTGTTGGGCAACATCTTGACCATTTGAGACAGGTCTGCGGTGTTTTGAGGAAGGAACAACTTTATGCTAATCCTACCAAATGTACCTTCCTCTTTGATCAGACTATCTTTCTGGGATTTATTGTGTCTACCAGAGAGTATTCACTGACCCAGAATAGATATGAGCTATTATTGAGTGGCCTGAGCCCCGTAATATTCGTGATGTGCAGAGTTTTTATGGTCCTGCCACCTTCTATCGTCGGTTTGTGTAAGGATTTAGCACAATCATGGCTCCGATAACCGACTGTTTGAAGAAAGATAAGTTTTTCTGGTTGAAAAAAGCCACGAAATCCTTCGAAGAGATCAAGAAAAAAAGACTCAGATACCTGTCATGAGGTTGTCTGATTTCACTAAAGTCTTTGAAGTAACATGCGATGCTTCTGGTATTGGTATAAGTGGAGTCCTCAGTCAATAAAGTCATCTTGTTGCTATTTTCGCGAAAAGCTGAATGAAGCAAAACAAAAATACTCCACTTATGACAATGAATTCTATGCGGTAATTCAGTCACTCCGCTATTTACGATATTACCTCCTACCACAAGAATTCGTAATTTTCTCAGACCATGAGGCCTTAAGATCCTTTAATTCTCAAGAAAAGTTAAACTCGAGACATGTTCAATGGGTAGAGTTCCTACAAGAATATTTGTATACCATTCGACATACAAAAGGGATTGATAATAAAGCCGCAGATGCGCTAAGTCGTTGTCACATGATCTTATCAACACTGCGCACCGAAATTATTGATATTGAGAGATTAAAAGATAAGTATGTCCCCTACCCAGATTTTCACGAGATCTACCTCTCTTTGAAGGATGACATCACTCAAGTGATAGATGATTATTTCTTGAAAGATGACGCTCCAAACTTTGCATTCCTAGTACATCACTACGAAAGTATCTTATTTGGGAACTGCACGCTGGTGGCCTTGCGGGGACACTTTGGGCATAGCAAGACCATTGATGCTATGGAACACAGGTTTTATTGGCCTAACTAAAGAGAGACGTTGCGAGACTTGTTAGCAGGTATCATACTTGTCAACTTGCCAAACAACAAAAACAAAACACATGCATGTATGCTATATTACCTGTTCCCAGTCATCCTTGGGAAGATGTCAGCATGGATTTCGTGTTAGGCTTACCGAAAACACAAAGAAACAAGATTCCATTCTTGTAGTCATGGACCATTTTTCTGAAATGGCCCACTTCCTCCCATGTTCAAAAACTTTTGATGCATCTCGTGTAGCTCAGATCTTCTTCGATAATATTGTGAAGCTACATGGGTTACCAAAAATCATTGTGTCCGATAGGAATGTAAAATTCACGAGTTACTTTTGGAAGACCCTATGGCACAACATGGTACAATATTGAAGTTCTCTGCAGCTTTCTTCCCACGGACTGATGGATAGACTGAGCTTGTGAATCGGAGTATTGACAATCTCTTGGTTACTCTTGTGGGAGAAAACTTGGGAACTTGGGACTTAAAATTAACGATTGCTGAATTTGCATATGACACATCTAAGAATAGAACCACTGGCATGAGTCCATATGAAGTTGTGCATGGTTATCGTCCTAGGCAAACCATAGATCTTGTTTCTATGTTAGAACATCACATAGTCTCAGAGTTTGCATCTACATTTGCATTCCGCATTCGTGGCTTGCATAGAGAAATTTTTAAGAAAACTAATAAGAATAATTTTAACTGCAAGCTAAGAGGAGATATTAGAAGGAAATTTAAAGCTTTTAATGTGGGTGATGAAGTAATGGTTCGGATTCATCTAGAACGGTTTTCAGCTGGATCTGTTAAGAAATTGAATGCACGTGCTGCTGGCCCATTTAAAATTCTTCATGACATCAATGATAATGCCTTGTCATTGACCTTCCTGAAGGCTTTGGCATAATTAAGACTTTCAATATTGAGGATCTAGTATCCTTCGATGGCCCAGAATTTAACACTTGAAATCCTCTTATAGATGAGACTACCTTGCAGCCTACTGGTGATACTCCCACATTACCCCCACTACCTGATACAACTTACCCACCCGACAAAAAAATTGGATAATATTTTAGATGATCAGATAATCTCTACTAGAAATGGTGGTATTCATAGATATTTGGTAAGATGGAAAACAAGCCGGGGTCAGAGGAAACTTGGATAGATAATGAAGAACTCCAATGCTTGGATCCAGAACTTTTGGAGCACTATGACAGGAGGAGTGGTTTTTACTCGACTGGGTCGAGCTGTAACACCCCGTAATTTTCAAAGAATATATATATATATATATATATATATATATATATATATATATATATATATAATATGTTGAAATAAAGTGGCTGTTTGTATAAATTGAAATGTATGATGGCACCTTGGTAAATATGTGTGATTGGAATAGTGTATGGTGGGGGGTCCCACGGGTTATGTACAGCATTGTATGCTGTTTGGTTGAGACGTTTGACTTCGGTCAAAGGCTTAGTGACGTGGTTTCACAAGCTGGGGCCCACCTCATGTGGGAGAGTTCTCAGGAGAGAGAGAACGGGGGAAGGTGAGTAATTTAGTCCCATATCGGATTTCAACATGAATATAATAATATATAAATAATAATGCCTATGATCAAGAGTCACCAATTCGGTTAACCACCTTTTGAGAGGCAGCCGGTGGTGGGCAGTTGTACTACATAGTATCTAATTTATCTTCTAAATTGTATAAATTTTCTAAGCTAGGGGCAGGGGCATTACAAATGGTAACAGAGCTGACTTTTGACACCGAGTATGGGTAAGAGTGGGTGAGTTGTATGCCTGAGATGACAACCCGCAGAATCCAGGTACTATGCAGCTATCAGAATCAGGGTACTCCACTCCACATCGGCTAGAAAGGAGATCCTGCACTAGGTTGTGCATGCCCCGTGCTCAGCGAGGACACTGATTTCTGAAGGGGGCGGGGGTGTGTAACACCCCGTAATGGGGGTCCCACAGGTTATGTACAACACTGTATGCTGTTTGGTTAAGGCATTTGACTTCGGTCAAAGGCTTGGTGACGTGGCTTCACAAGCTGGGGCCCACCTCACATGGAAGAGTTCTCAGGAGAGAGAGAACGGGAGAAGGTGAGTAATTTAGTCCCATATCAGATTTCAACATGAATATAATAATGTATAAAGAATAATGCCTATGATCAAGAGTCACCAATTCGGTTAACCACCTTTTGAGAGGCAGCCTGTGGTGGGAAGTTATATTACATAGTATCTAATTTGTCTTCAAAATTGTATAAATTGTCTGAGCTAGGGGCAGGGGCGTTACACGAGCCCTCTCCCACCCGGAGAGAATGATGAGGATATCGGTTTAAGACGATTCAGCCGTTTCTATCAGCGCAGACATCATCTAGGATGGTTGTTCCATTAGTTTAGTATTTTATTTCAGTACTCATATTTTTTTTGGCAATTATAGCCATATGTAGTAGTTTCATGATTTGCACCCTTTATTTTATGCATTAGAATATTTTTTGAGATTTGTATCAAGATTTGGTTTCAGTCTATATATAGGCCTTGAGAATAATGAGAAAGTATGCTATTCTTGATTAAAAAAATACTGTGTTGAGTTATTGCTCTTCATTCATCCTTTTGTGTGAGATATTAAGATAAAAAAAAATTTAGGGTTTGTGAGAAGCTCTAAACTATACTCCAAATCCCCAAATCAATTCAACCAAAAACCCTAATCCCCAAATCCAACTCAAAGTCAACCCTAACTCTCTTCTCCTTCTTTCTTCTCCACTGCATCTAAACCCAAACCCTAGCTCTTCTCTTTATCACCCCGTCGACCTCCTCCTTCACCCAGACACACCACCACTACCCTGTCAACCACCAACTCCAACCACCCCTCTCCTTCAAGTCAAAACCCAACCCCCCCCAGTCGCCGTCTCCTCCCCGCTCGACTTTCACCCATCCCCGAAACCCCAACCCTCGTCGATCCCCCGTCACCCTCCAGTCACCGTCACCTCCATTTTCGCTGCGATCACCTTCTCCGATCGCACTGGCCGTCGCGTGACCACCCTGTGACCCCCATCGCCAGTCCCCACCGCCACTTCCATCCATTGTTGCTGTGTTGCAGCCATCTACGCTGCCAACTATTCCCTATCGGCAACCCCAGTAAACTCTTTCCACTTCTCAAATATTTTTTTCACTGCTTTATCATCTCTATAATATTATTTGATTTATTTGTCATTTACAAATATTGAGAGTGAGTGCTTCTACTTGATAATTAGGGTACGAATCGTTATTGACTATTTTACTTTCTAAGAATATTTAGGTATAATTATTGATTGTTAGATTGAATATTTAATTGGGCTTCTTAAACTATTTCATATCTTGAAAATCCATCAAACCAATTAATAGTTATCGAACCAATTAATAGTTTTAGTTTATAACATAATCTGCATTATATGTTGGTAAATTTAATCCATTAAATTCTTGAAAATTCTCTATTTAGGGTTAAGTTTACATCACCCTGCTTGGATCCTATGTAAAATATTTTCACAAATCACCCCATCTCTTTGTATAATCGAGCCTAGATTTCAGAATCGGTCTCTCTTAGGTATCTCTTGACCATCAAGCTTCACTACTTTCTCATTTGTGTTCTGAATATCACTAAAATTATACTTCATATACTTTGTTTTAGTTATTCTAAAGTCTCTAGCTTCTAAAGTTTCTCTCCACAATTCTAATTTAGTATTGACTCATGCTCTAGTCTCGTTCACTAAGATGATGTCATCAGCAAAAAGCATACACCAAGGCATGTCATCTTGTGTTCATCGCATTAATCCATCCATAACCAAAGTAAAGAGGTAGGATCTTAAAGCCAAACCTTAGTGTAAACCTACAGTAATAGAAAAATCACTGGTCTCTCCTGTGGTTGTTCTAATTGTGGTCATTACCCCTTCATATATATCCTTAATTACCTCAATATACCGAATAATTACTCTTTTATTATTTAATACCTACCATACTATGTCTGTAGGAACTTTATCATATGTTTTAATAGATTTATTAACACCATATGTAGATCTTTCTTATTCTCCCTATATTTTTTTTAAGTACATAAATTGCTTTCATTGTTGACTTTCCAAACATAAATCCAAACTGATCCTTTACAGTTTCTAGTCTGATTCTATGTTTGATCACTCTCTTCCAAAGTTTCATCGTATGGCTCATTAATTTAATCCCTCAGTAGTTTGAGCAATTTTGTATATCTCCGTTATTTTTATATATAGGTATTAAAATTATCTTCCTCCATTTATCGGGCATTTTCTCGGTTCTCAAAATTTCATTAAATAATCTTGTTAGCCAAATTCACTCCTACATCCCCAAGACACTTCCAAACTTCGATGGGTATACCATCTGGTGCTAAAGCTTTTCATATTTTCATCATTTGTAGAGTACTTCGAACATCTGAGGTCCTAATTATACGGAAAAAATATATGCTCTCAACTCTCCCTTGAGTCCTCTATATTTAAGTTGCCCACAACCTTTTCTTTTAATAAATTCTCAAAGTAATTTCGCCATCTTTCTTTAAGTATGTAGTCAACTAATTTGTAGAAGACTACCAACTCCAATTGCATCTTTAATGACCAAGTGCAGGGGATGACACATGTCTGCACCCCGAACCCTACATTAAATCATGATCCGAATTTATTCTGTTTTTAAAGCTAATTAAATATTAGAAACATGTTTCTTGAATCGATATGTTATATTTCTTGTTTTTTATGTCATTAAGGAACATGATGAAAGACAAGTATTCTTACAGGGGTGTATTGGATTGGAATTTGAAAAGAATTTAAAAGAATTGAGAATCCCAGTATTTAAGGGATTTATGGAGAATTCACCTAGAACTTTGAGTGGGATTTATAAGGATTTTAAAATAGTTTGATGGAATTTTTATTATGAATTTGATGGAATTCAAAGGAATTCGATGACAGCTGAACTTTCATAGACTTTATTTGTACACTCGTAATTTTGTGTCTAACAAAATGGTCTTGCTTGTTTTTTTCCCTTAATTTATTTGTACACTAACAAAATGGTCTTCCTTGTTTTTTCCCTTAATTTGTTTGTAGACACTATTGTAATTACCAGTGGAAATTAATATATACCATAACTACGTTCTGATCATATAAAAGAACAGTTGCTAACAAAATGTTCATATGTAAGATATTTTTCAGATTGCTGTTACTAGCTAGTGGAGATATATACACATCCCAGTGTTGAAACAAAGTTAAATAACCACCAAAATATATAGAGAGTACTACTACTTATTATGCAAATAAGCGTTGAATTATCCTTTCCAATGTCGTACTCGAATAACAGGTATGCAAAGTCCAAGAAGATACTAATAAAATTTGTGCAAATGCGTGAAAGCGTTAATCATTTAGAAATGGCATAGGTATGAGTACTCTTTTTTTCTCGGCAGTGTTGGTTCTTTACTTTCGAGAGCGATCACTGTCTTTCTCCTCGGATATCACGCCGTTGCCATTCATGGATTCCTTGGAGTTTGGAGGGAGGTCGGGATTCTCGACTGTTTTCTCCAAGTAGTCATACTCGTCGAAATCCATGGCTGGAATTTCTAGGGTTAGGGTATGTAATTGCTGGAAAACCCTAGTTATTTGGGGGAGATGAGATTAAGGGGACAGAAAGACAAATCATGAGATTGTAGGGGCGGATGCAACTGTGGGGAAGGAAGAACGTCTAGAGAGAATCACAAATAGCTTGAAAGTTTCTAAGGAGAAGGTGAGAATTGCAAAGGCTTTTGGTATTTATACCTCAAACCCTAGATTCCATCTAAATCCTCCCAATTCTCAATTCTACCAAAATCAATAACTTTTTGAATACACAGAGAATTGAATGGGGTCATTTTAAATCTCAATTGAATACACCGAGAATTGAATAGAATCACTTAAAGTCTCAATTGAATACACTGTGACTTTTATAAACTCCTTTAAAATCCTAATTGAATACACTCGGATTTTTACATTCTTTTAAATTCTTTTCAAATTCCAATCCAGTACACCCCTGTTATTCGAGGATAAAAATGGGAATGCCTTGATTTGCCTAGTAAAAAGAATTAAAATTTTTTTGTCATTCCTGAGGTAAGTATGTACTTTTCTACTCCAAATACATATCTTTCAATTAAAGATTTATAAATTGTTATTATTTCTTTGAAAATCAATTGTTCAACTATAACCCTGCAGATTGATGTTCCTTTTAAGGATAAAGATATCTCATGTTTGTGATCTTTACTATGGCATGTCATTCTCTATATAATATTCTTTTTTCACTTCTATATCCTATGATATGCTTCTTTACTTCATTTACTTACATCCGCAACTTTATATTATGTTTGCCCATCATGTCGAGTGCTTACATTCTCACCCTTTTTGTTGTATGTCTCTTCCATAATGTCATTGAAGAAATCCTTTATTATATGGAAAAGTTCTGTGAAGAGTCTTGAACTTTTTGGTTACAGGTAAAATACAGGGAAAGAGTTCATGGACTGATTCTAGTTTCTCCTCGGTGAAGAGCACCATCATGGAAAGAATGTTTGTTTAAAAAGTCTATTTGGAATAACTTATTATCTGTGTAACACAAAAAATCAGAGTATTTCTTCTAACAGGAAGTTGCTTTCATAGGTAATGTCAAATCTGCTGTATTATTATAGAATGTGCGGCTTGGTGAAGGGTTGTTTGCTCCAGCGATACTTCACTAAGGTATTGTTTTTATTTCATTCATTTTATCGACTAGAAGTTTTGTATCTATCTGTTTATTCTGACATTAGTCTTTCTGAAATCCCTTAACTAGGAAGTTAGAGACCATGGACGATACCCCGAGTCTGACATTGTGCAAGCCAGCAGTAGAAGTGTCAGTGCTGCATTTATTGTCCTTTTGAAACCGTTCGAAAAATGTCTTGTATTACAGATTTCATGGCAACTGTGTTCAGGGCCGGCCCTCACCTTGAGGCCGGTGAGGTGGCCGCCTCGGGCCCCTGGATTTTTTGAAATTTTAGGGCCTCAAATTTGTATTCCCCTTATAAATATAGGCACATATTTTGCACATAAAAAATTATATTTTTATTAGGGGCCAAAAAAATAATTATTTAGGCATTTCGTCTCGGACCCCTGGGAACTCAGGGCCGGCCCTAGCTGTGTTTATATTTCGGCTTTGTGCAGTTACTAGATGAGAGACGGAGTAAAAATGTATGGCAGTTACTTAAATCCATGAATGAGTATGTGTACCTCTCCCTACATTCTTGACAAAATCTGAAACAAACAACATTTGGCCTTTACCTGGTCCTCATGCATGTCTATCTACATGCATGAGATTTGACTCACAGAAGGGTTGAAGTACTTGGAATGCAGGAATCTAATATTTGTTGGCGAAACTCTCCCTTCCACTCTGAGGCACTCCATATGACCAAACTGGACATAAGATACAGTGCCTTGGTTGAGGTATTTTTCGTCTCACAAAATTCTGTCTGTATAAGATAGTAGAAAACTTGTCCTTGATATTTACCTTATGGGATTCGAGATACATAATCATATCTTGTTTTATTTTTTATATGTAGAAAGCCAAACATAGTTTCTGTTGTTTGCCCTTACCTCGAAATTTCTAATCCTATACCAATTCAGGTTCAAGCATGTGGTTCGATGGTGCAGAAGAGAAACCATATGCAGTGCTGATACCAATGGAGTATTTCTTCATGGGATACGGCCTCCACTGGCCTAACCAAATCAGTGGTAACCCTAGAGTCCCTCAGTCCATCCTGCATCTCGCCGGATCTTCTCTCCCCAGAGAACATTGAATTAGGCTAAAACCTATGAAGACTAGAACTTCTCTCCATGTTTATCCTGGAGCAGATCCAGAATTGAAAAGCGAGACGGGTTGGATTGTTTTTTTTTTTTTTGGAGGAGCAGATGGTCTTGGTTGGGAATTTATTTTTTCAAAATGACCCACGTTTCAAAATTAATTCTCAAAATAACCACTTACGACTTTTATAATACAAAGGAACCAACTATTTCACATTATAACTTTTATAACTCAAACGATTTGCAGGCCAACTATTGCAATAGGTTAAGACTTGAAGAGTGTCTCCAGATTGGTCAGATGTACACCCAGGTTCATTCATCAATTTCCAAGCAAAGATGGAAGGATCATCTCTATACTCTATTCCCATCAATTGATTTTTCCTTGTTAGAATAGTCTGCAGGAGAACATAAGTTAAAACTAACAAATAATGTATTTCAAGGAGTCAAAGCAAAATTACGAACAATCTATATAATAAAACACAAAGAAAGCTATCAAGTAACTCTTCTTCAATCTCTTCAAAATTAAAGGTCCAGATTTAACATCACAAAACACATCCCTCTAAAAGTTTCCCCAATTATTTATTTAATTATTTCTTCTCTCTCTCTCTTATATATATATATATATATATATATATATATATATATATATATATATATATATATATACTTATGAAAATATAGACTTTTATACCCCAATTTATAATTATTTTTCAATTTTCATATAGACTTTTATACCCTAATTTATAATTATTTTTCAATATGTACTGTTGGAAATATAGACTTTTATTTACAACTAATTGTTGTCATACTATTCAAACTTGAGCTACATAATTGTTGATTTACTATTTACAAGGCTTTTCTTATTATGTATTGTTCTGAAAACGTGCCGTATGCACGTGCTCACGGGAAAATCTAGTATATATATAATGCTTAACTTAAAAGAAAACTTAAAAATAAAACAATGATATTTTACAACCTAAATTACGTGAAGTTGAAATTTAGGGAAAGTCCATTCAGTTTTCTTACTCACGCTTAGCATTTTTTTGTCAACACAGGTGACTTCTCCTTACTTCTACATCTTCCATATATACTGGCTAAACATTATGACAAATGTAGATGATTTAAGGCAAAGGCTTTATCTTTGCCTCATACATAGCACATTTTACAGTCAAGTTTACTTCAGAAGCACATGAATTAATAGCTGTATCTGTTGTTTGCACATTTATGAAACTTAAGTTTGGTTCCAGAAAAAAGAAGGCACAGTATGATAATTTATTTACTATAGAATTTATTGTGTATGTTCTAGCTATCCATCATCAATACTTTGAGATGTGAGGCCTCTCTTTCACAACATATATATCCATTGTATGACATCTTTCTTGTCGCCTATAGCAATTGAAATTCTCATCGATCAATCAATGTAGTGGCAAAGCCATGATTCTTCTTACAGTGACTGCGTATAGATTAATTTCGATTCATTCATTGATTCAATTAATTGAGTATTTTCAACAAAAAATTATAGCATTTTGCATATTTTTAAAATTAAAAAATCTGTTTTGACCATAGTTGTTTAAACCACATTCAAAAATCCACAAGGACAAGGATTTATGATTGTCACCACTCGTAAATCAAGGACACCCTTCACATTTGCCTCGCATGAAAATAAGATCAGTAGATAACATTTTTTTGCAGTTCAAGCTCCAAATCTCCTCTAAATTAGTCAATACAAACTCCAAATCAAAATCAATAAGCAGAGAGAGAGAGTCAGAGAGAAAGAGATTGGGTTTGGATCGATTGGAGAGGAGAGAGAGTGAGGACTGAGGAGTGGCTGCTGTTGAGGTTGGATCGATTGGGTTTGTCCCCAAAGTTTAAAGGAACCACAGTAATCTATGCCATAGTAAAGATTCTAAAGAAAATGACTTTGAGAATTGAGAATCACAGCATTGCAATTTGCAAATCAAAATCAATAAGTGGTCACATGGAAAGAGTACTAATTATTGCTGCTGATTTTGGTGTGGGAGCAAATAGATGAATTTGTAGATTTTTAGAAAACAAATAAGACAAACCTGTTGACTTTCACCGGCGTTTGACTGGTTCCTTGCCGCTGTCGTTGACCTGCAAAAATTTCGATACACTTGGATGGATCCCGGCGACGAACCTTTCGATGCTCAAGTCAGTAATCAGGAAAATTATGAAAGAGCGTTTATGTGGAAAAATATTGAATGCCTTGTTATGGTGGGGGGAGATGTGTATTTATAGTCGCCTTAAGAGACAGTTTAGAGATAATCATTTATTTATATGTCCCGGTATTTTTGGATAAGATGTAGAGTTTAAACTCGTTTTATGATAAGATATGTGGTTTAAACCGCCTCTTAGAGATAATCACGAAATTGAATTACTCTTTAAGTCTTTGGACTGGTTTGTAACGAGTCACTACCCGTACCCAATAGGACAGATCCGTTTAAAGGTTACTGGGCCTTGAAGAAAGACCCAGTTCCCATTTGGGACCTGTTTATGGTGGAAATTACCGTTTTACCCCTGAGAGTTTTAAGGCTCGTGCCTGGTTTGAACAGTCTCGATTTAATCCCATTTTAAACCATATCACGAGCCCCCCACTCCCGAAGACTTAGTTTAACAGCCTTTGGGGAGTAGTTTTCTTGTTTTAATGGCGTACGAGATTTTATCGGTGTTCTTTAAGAACTTTAGATTCGCACACGGGGTTTAACAGCATTCAATTGAGCCTGCCTTGTATTCAAACGTGTTGACAGGATCTTCTGGATTTTCCATTGATTTTTCTAATTTTTAAATTATTTTTGAATCATTTATTCAATTTTGCGATGTAACAATCTATTTTCAAAAAAGTATTAATTAACCATTATAATTAATAATTATTTTTCCAAAAGCTTAAAAATATTTTTCCAGAACTTATAATTATTTTTTAGAATTTTTAATTAATTTTTTCGAATTTTTAGTTATTTTTCACACTTTTTAATTAATTAATTCTATTTAATAATAAAATAAAAGAATTAATCAAATAAATAACGACGTAGCGTAATCTGCAGCGTCGATCACGTTGTTGGCGTGATTTTCCAAATGACCAGACGGTTGATGTGGCTCTGGTTGATGTGGCTCGATCTGGGCGCTCTGATCGTGTGCACGCATCAGAAGGTAAGCATTTTTCCCTCAAACGGGGGTCAGTGGCAAGAGTGCTCGGCAACGGCTCCGAACCCTAGCAATACTTCGATAGGTTGACACGGGTGTGGTTTTTTTCGAAGTCAAGAGGGCTCGGCGAGAGCTGCCGAAGTTAGGGGTGGACAACTATTATCCGAACCGACTAATCCAAACCAATCCAACCCGAACCGACCGGTTTTTAACCGAACCAATTGGGGGTTTCGATTGGATCGGTTCTTGATCTTCAATAACCAATTGGACCGGTTCGGTTGTTGGATGAGGCTTTCAAATAACCGATGAAACTGAACCAACCATACCTCTATGCATAAGTCCATAAAAAATATAGTTTTCCTTTAATTTCTTGAATATACAAATAGTCATTTCTCATTTTCCTTGAAATACAAACAGTCTTTTTTAATTTCTTTAATATAAACCGAGCAGTTGTTCTACCTATGTTTTGGTTCTCCATAATCTTATGTGTAATGTTGTTGAGAAATGCTTGATTTACAGTGTGAACCTACTTAATAGAATCATAAAGTTGATGTAACATTTAGTAGTTACTTTAATCAAGTCAAACAGAAATTATTTTCTAGATCTTTTTTTACTGCACCTGAAATTCAATTAGCTATGGTTATTGATGTTTCTTTTATGATAATAAACTAAGATTATAGAAGTATGCAAGTGAAAAAGCAGTTTATCTCACTCATTTAAACGTCATCATCTCAAACAGTTAGTACAAAATTCATTAACAACTTGTGGTTTTATGAATCTTCATTTTAAATTCATTTCTGAATAACAAATAGTAGGTTGTTTCTTAAGTTTGACTGAAGTTGATCTTTTAAATTTCAACAAAATTATAAATGATGTTGAAGGTGAAAAGCAGCACGCCAAACCGATCGACCATCCAATCCATTCCAAACCGAGCTTAATCTGCTTAGATAGAAATCGATCCAATTAAGGTTCGGATTGGTTGCGGATGAGAAAATTAAAAAACCGATCTGCTTTGGATCGGTAGTGGATGGTCCCTATTAGGTCGGATACCGACTGATGCCCACCCCTAGCCAAAGTATAGGGAGACTTCGATAGGGCGACACGTGGCACTGTTGACCGTTGACCAGTCAACGCCATTTCTTGCATTTTGACGTCGGTGGCAAGAATGTTCGACACATGTTGCCGAAGTCCAGGAAGACTTCGAGAGGGCGACACGTGGCATTGTTGACCGTTGACCAGTCAACGTCATTTCTTGCATTTTGACGTCAGTGGCAAGAATGCTCGGCACATATTGCCGAAGTCTAAGAAGGCTTCGAGAGGGCGACACGTGGCATCGTTGACCGTTGACCGTTGACTAGTCAACGCCATTTCTTGCGTTTTGATGTCGGTGGCAAGAGTGCTTGACACATGTTGTCGAGGTCCAAGAAGGCTTTGGGAGGGCGACACGTGGCATCGTTGACCGTTGACCATTGACTAGTCAATGCCATTTCTTGCGTTTTTACGTCGGTGGCAAGAATGCTCGGCACATGTTGCTGAAGTCCAGGAAGACTTTGAGATGGCGACACGTGGCATTGTTGAACGTTGACGTTGACCAGTCAACGCCATTTCTTACATTCTGATGTCGGCAGCAAGAGTGCTCGGCACAAGTTGCCGAAGTTCAGGAAGACTTCGAGAGAGCGACACGTGGCATCGTTGACCATTTGTTACCCCTGTTTTCCATTTTGTGTATTTTTGGGTGTATTTTTTTCTTTTTGGGTATTTGTATTCTTCTTGTATCTCTCTGGACCGTATATTGAATTTTATTTTCAATATATATTTGTTTTTATTATTTTTTGTCTTCTTTTATTGTGTTCTTGATTTTATCGTCCGTCTTCTGTTCGTCTCTCTTTGATCAAGCTTCCATTTTGATCCCCATTATTCTTTTAATTGTTCTTATCCTATTCTATTATTCCTTGTGTGCCATCTCATTATTTTGGATCTCCATATTTCCTTTATCTTGTTCTCAACCTAAAAAAACCAAATGATCCTATGAGTTCCTTTATACAATCCCCTAATAACCAATTACCCAATTAACTAATAACCCAAAACCCATCCTAATAATTAATACCCATACCCATTTATAATTAAACTCATACCCTATTTTTATCCCTATACTACCCAAACCCGTTATTAAACACCCCCCCTACCCGAAACCCGGTTGCTCCCAAAACCCTGTGCCGTCATCCCCTTCTAGCCTAACCCTAATATGCATTCACCCGGCCCATATATATATACACTGTTGTTTCCCTGTTCACCTTCCTCTACAAGCAACCCTCGCGCCACCTCCCTGCCGACCCACTTTCCTCCTCCTGTGTGCACTCCCCGGTCCACCCTTTCTCCCACTCTCTCTTCCCGAGGCCAACAGTCGCTCCCCGCCTAGCCCTGTGCCTTCCCCGTACACGCCCTGCCTCCCTTCGCAGTAGCCAGTCAGTGGTCTCCCTGTGCTATATCTCCATTCGCAGAGGCAGACAGCAAGAACAACAAGCACCGCTGCCTCCCCATTCGTCGTCTCCCTCACTCTCTTCTTGTGTGCGTGTTGGGTTTCGGCGTATTCGTGTGCTCGTTATTGGTTCGTTGTTCGTGGTTCCGTTCGTTGTGTTCATTTTCTCGGGAATTCGTTCCCATTATTCTTGCTTTTGCTTCGTCGTTTTCATCGTCGTCTCTCAAGCAAGTAACTTGTACTCTTTTCTTTATACAATACAAGTACTAAATGCCGCCTGTTGTGTAGTTGTGTTCTAGAGACAATTCTTGTGTGAAACTCCTTGTTGATCTTGTCTCTATTGTGTTGACCCGCCCGTAGTTGCCTCATTACACACTTGACATAAAATAACCTAGAGATGACCACTTCTTGTTGTATACATGCATGTTGTTTATATGATATCGTGTGCTCGGTTGTGTTATTCGTAGTATACTTGTTGTGGACTTGTAAAATACCTTATATCATGTTGCTTGGACATCTAGTATGCCATATTTCATGTTCGATTATGTTTTGGATGAGTTTCATATGAACTAGTTGATTTTGTGCATCAAGGATATTTTCTGTTTTGCCGATTTTCCCACTTTGATCAGTATTTTAGACCCTATTAAGGTCAGTATTTCAAAATATTTTGTGAACATAATTTGTAGAGAATTCTGTCTACTTTCCAAACCCTTTTAACGGATCTCAGTTTCGATTTACGAGTTGTGAGTTATGTCTATTTTACTACTGAGGTGTATAAAGATTTCCATATTGTGTTTTCTATGAATTCTTAAGAGTAATATATTTTTATATTTTGCACAGTATAACTAGACCTGATTGGGATTAACCCTGAATTTTTGTGGATTTATTTGATGAGTTTTACAAGCCGTTTTATGTTCCAAACAATTACTATACTAGTAGATTTTTCTTGCTGTTCTGTAAAGAACCTGATTTTCGACATAATTCTACATTCTAGTTAGCTCGTGTAAACCTTCGATACTTTTAACGGAAAGGACACAAGGCAAATTTAAGATAATTGAAGGGAACTACATGCGAGAGGTCAATAAACTTGAACTAGATTAATTAAATGAGTTCAAGTGGACTTGTCTTTTGTAGACGACTCAATATGGGAAGGAATAACAGGATGAGAATCCCGGGAAGGCACGGGCACTCTACTTGCAAAATAGTAATAGCAACAGTGAACTCAGCACACAACAGCAACACACAGGAACGGATTTCCTATACCCAAAACACCAAACAGCACTTCAATCCAATCCCTACTCCACAAACAGCCAACACCTTAATAGCCAAATCCCTTCTCTTCCCTACCACTGAACAGCAACACCCAAATTGAACCAACAGCTCTCATACACACTGCAAAATGCCCACGCAACCCAACCTCTGTGCTTCTTCTTCAAACGCAACAGAGAGAGAGCGAGGGTTGGCGGGAGGGGGATCGACGGTGACTGCGGTGACTCGAGGGGGTGGATGATGACGAGGAGCACAATGGCAAGCGGTAGGTGGCGTGGCATGAGAGGCCAGGAAAAGTCGACGACAAGGAGGAGGAGAAGTTGCCGGGATGCTCTGTTTTGGGAGCGAAACAGAGGAGTGCTCGGGGATGGCGACTATGAGGGCTGCAGTGAGGAGGCTCTGGGGTGGTCGCGATTAAGGTAGGCGGCAATTTCAACGAGAGGATGAGGACGAGCGGGGTAGCGACGTGGATGGGTCGCGAGGTGGATGAGGAGTAGCTTCGAGATGGCAGCGATGGCGGGAGGCCAGGGCTATGGTTCGGCGATGGACTGGGCATGGCGGTGTTGTGGAGATGGTGATGGTGATCACGGTGGGGCTCGAGCGGCGAACTGGCTGACGGCGGCCGTGGTCGACGATGGAGGCGAGCTACAATGGGTTTCGATGCCAACCCATTGGAAGAAAGTAGTGGATGAGTTCGGAGCTCGGAGGTAGGGGATGACTGCGGTAAAGGTGGTTGCGACTAGCAGCGGAGGTGAGCGGTGCAGGAGATGGAGGAGGTGGACGGGTGACGAGGACTGGGGAGTAATGGCGGCGAGGCAAGGGGCAATGGAGGTGAGGAGCATCGCGACTGGCGACGACGATGGGCGAGGTGGAGTGACGAGGAGGATGGAGTGTGATGGCGCTCGAAGGTGACGGCGATCGGAGGGAATGGCAGGAGCTCGGGGTTAAGGAGGAGCAGGGAGATGGGTGAGAGGAGTTGCGGGGATGAAGGTGGGGGTCTCTGTGGTTTTGGAGACAGAGGAGGGGGAAGAGAGTAATGGGGAGAGAGAATGGGAGAGTAATTAGAGTAATAAAATAATATTAATTAAGGGGTAGTTGGAGATAGTGGGGAATGTGGGGTTACGGGGGATTGTGCAGAGTGGAAAAATGTGGAGAAATTTGTATACGGGTGAGTGTATGGATTTGTGGGTTTGGGTTTAGGGTTAGAGTCCAAAAGGAGGTGGGCTTGGGTTTGGGCTTCAATTAAATATAATAAATTCAATGATAGTTGTTAGGTTTCTCATGAATTCAAAATAATCAATAAAATGATAGTATGGGTCAACTTGGGCTTCAAAGTAAAAAAAATAAAAAGAAGAGAGACAAGATTCTAATTTGGAATATAAATTTGGGTTTCAATAGGAGATTCAAAAGGATTTAAATGCATCGGAAAGAATCTATACAGAAATTGAACTACAAGAATACATGGAGAAGAAAGAAAAGAAACGGAAATCCGTCTAATCGGAAACAGGGGTTAAAAATCCTACCCACCTTACAAGAAGAATTTCGTTCTCGAAATTCATTCTGGCAGGTAGCAGGACAAAACAGAAGCAAATTTAAGAAATAACAAGGCAGGAAAATTAGAAAAATAAAACTCAATTGATGGAAGCACTAGAATAAATAAAGGACATAGATAAGATCGATGTCGAATAATAAATTGACAGAAGATGACGAGTTAAAAAGACGAACAAGATCTGAACGATGCAAAGAAGAAGGAACAACAAGAGAGTCCTGGGACCTGTGGGTTATGGGAATACCATGCTTCTGCTACGCAACTCTGATGGTGATGTCCCAAGCAACATACATGTCGCGGTAGGCCACATGACACCAATCACCGAACCGAGCAGGATGACAAGAATGAGATACCGGGATCAAGGAGAGTATGAGCTAAAATAGATATAAATAAATAATACAGAAAGAATATAAAGTTTGGACTTTCAATTTAATTAATTAAAAGATATGCTATAGATCAAAACTAATGGGCTTTAACAAAAATAAGAATAACAACAGGTATTAATAATATAATAATATCAAGAATAATAGAATAATACTAACAATAATAAAATAATAATAACAATAATAACAAAAACACATATTAATAATAAAAATAATAATAACAATAATAATAAAGATAATGATAACAATTTAAAAATAATAATAGCAATCATAATAATAGTAATAAAATCATTATAATCTTACTGGTAATAATAATAAAATTTAAAATGTTAACAATACTGATAATCATGATAATACATACATGACAGAATAGGATTCAAGACATTCATGAAAATAATGCAATAATAATAATAATAATAATAATAATTAATAATAATAATAACAATAATAATCGCAATAATAATGATAATAATAATAATATTAACAATACTGGTAAGAATAATAATGCAAGACAGGAAATAATTTGGGTTCAACATTTTTTTTGTATGAAGGTAATTCAATATTAACAACATTAATAAAATAATGAAAACAACAATAATAATAGCAATGGTAATATTAATAATAGTAACGAAAACCATAATAATAATAATAACATTATAAAACAAAATAAGAATTTCGCTTATCAACTCTATAAATAAATCAAATAGGAATATATATATATAGTCGATCAATTATAAATGGAAAGTAAATTCAAAATACACCATTAATCCCCAATTGTAAGAAAATAGGAAGACTATTCACATAGGATAAGAAGTCAAAAGTGAGGAGATAAAACCCAAATATAAAAAGATTGATAAGCATACAAACAACAAAAGAACACAAACTTTAAAGGTTATATAAAAAAAATAGTTTTGGAAAATTAACCAGTTAAGATACATACAAATACGAATAATTTTAGCTAAGTAAAGAAAATATTAATAACAATGGATGTAAAAGACATACAATAATTAGTGAATGTTGACATTATAATCAATACACGAAAAATGCATTAAAGGGTAACGAGCAAAATAGTCCAAAATATACGTATGCAAGATGACTTAAAAGGAGTTCATTAATTATTACATAAGTAAGCGTCAAATCATTAATTAAGACGTGAAAACAAAAGTAAGTGAGAAATCTAAAAAATTAAAGATTTGGAAAACAGTCGCAATAAGTAGTAATTCACAAAAGAATGAAAACGTAGACCATAGTTGATGTACTCAATCTTAACATAATGAAAGAAATTTGTAAACACAAAACAGAGTAAAATCAACTATACTAGTTCAAATTGTATAGAAACATAAAGTGTATTTGTATAAGCAAAATGTCATAAAGAAAATATTTCTTTACCACTAGTTTCATTATATAAGTAAAATGTCTTGAAATATCAATTTGTAAATAGGTAGAAAATCTTGCCTCCTTAACATCAAATTGCATGTTTGCCTTCACGACATCAGGTTGCAGGTTGCCGTCTAGATATTTGGTTGCACATTTTTTCTCCCCGATATCCAGTTGCAATTTGCCTCCATTGACATCGAGTTGCATATTTGCCATCTCGATATTAGGTTGCACCGAAATGGTGAAATGAAAGATGTAACCTTCCATATGCATAGGGATATGGGACATTTAATTCAAGTATGATGTTACGTTTTAAAATTCGTGAAAAAATGGTAGAGAAGTAAGAAATGGAGTTGAAAGTCACACAACGGAATATCAAAATAGATGTATAGATTATAAATATCAAACACAATAGTACAAAATAGTAGTTGTGAAAATGATTTATAAAAGTAGGGAGAAAATGGAATGAAATACATGCATAAGCAAAATACAAATATAAATGAGAAAATAAATATATAGTGTAGCAAATTTACACAATAAATATATCATAAAATTATACAGTAACATAGGAATTAAACAAGCCTCTAACATGTCCTTGAAGATCCCCGATGCCGATCGACGAATCAAGCAGGAAGAAAAGAATGGACAACTCCAGAATTAAAGGAATATGGGCACAAAAGAATAAAATTATACCCAGTAAGGAATCAATGATTGTGAATGAATAGAAGGGACGAAACAATTAAGAAATGAAGGAACTGAATATAAAGAGATCAAAAGAGGAGTCAAATGAGAGGAGTATCCAGATTATATGTTGGTTATTACATATTCATGTGATTGACATGGTGCGCATATTATTGAGTTAGACTAGCTAGAACCAAACTTGACTAACGTATGAGCCAAACATGACAAACACATTAGCCAAAACCCAGCTAAACTCCAACATAGTTAGAGTCTAACATAGCTAAACTCTAACAGAATTAGAGTCTAACCTTGCTAAACTCTAACATAATTAGAGTCTAACCTAGCTTTGATACCTAAAAACCTATCACGCCCCGCTTCCCAGAATATGAGAACACAGGCACGTAACTGAGGTCCAGCGAATAATATAAGTACGCCAATTCATATCATCCATAAGCTGTACTAGTCTTAACTCAACAACATGAAATAGATAATCACAACCACGCAAAAAACATAATCACATAAATGAGAATAATTTTCAATAACCAAATCTGGAATATAAGAACTTACCAAATAGCTCGAGAGGCTCCTACTCCAATCCTAGAAGAACTGCTCACCAACGCCTTCTGGTAATTCTCCTTGTGCACCTGTACTTGTTCATGTAAAAAAAAGAATAATTTGTCCTTAGAGCAAGTACGGACAGCAAGTAGTGAATAGCAGAGAGTAAGGAAACAAGGTACATGAAGGAATATGAATCAAGATCAAATATACAAGAGCAATAACGGTATTAATAAACAATGGTCATAATCAAGTATATACATGTCAACTAGGTCTATTAGCATGTTGTTTCTCCTATCTAGTGCACGTACTACTGCGTCCCATACCACAAGTTCGATGCACGCAAAACAGTGTATGTTTTAGACTTCGTGGTGGGATCTACAGAGCGTGTACTCGGTGTCAATAATAATCATTTACAATTTACAATCAATCATTCACAATCAATACTCCTCCTTTTATGTCAATACGATATCACGATAAGACCTTACCGAGTACATTTTCTGAGATTATCCACTACTAAGTCAATCCTTGTTAACCCTGGCTTGTTTAGTATTTTATTATTAAGTCACTCATGTCCATGAAAGTGTGTATAAGAATGTCAAGGGGATGATAAGAATGCAGCAACATGATGTGTTGCACAATAATGTACATGAAGCAGTGAATCTGAAAACAACCGACACAGTAACACTAAAACAGCAATAACTCATAGGCTACAATTCGGAATTCAAAAATTCAGGATGTTATCAACAACTAGACACTTAGGGCTACAATTTATATTCAGTAAGTTTGTGTTAATTCTTATGGTAACAGGATCGAAACCTCTGTGCAAAACAGTACAGGCAGCAAGAGTTCATAAAAAGTCATCACATATATGTTCATCAAAGTGGGTAATTAACATGCTATTGCATCACGAGATGTATCAACACTAATGTAAAGAAAGTAGAATGTATTTTTAAGTGTACAAGTCAATTTATCATGTCATAGTTCAAGTCACAAGATCTCAATTAATCCACATGTATTTAATCACAATGTATTTTCCTCATATGCAAGTTCTAGTCATTTTATTCATGTCATGTGTGTATATAGGCTTGGGTTTGAGTCAATGGATAATAATATGATGTCAAGAGTACGTCGGGTTAGCTCGTGTAAATCCTCGATACTCCCAATGGAAAGGACACAAGGCAAATTTAAGATAAATGAAGGGAACTACATGGGGGAGGTCAATAAACTTGAACTAGATTAATTAAATGAGTTCAAGTGGATTTGCCTTTTGTAGACAACTCAATATATGGGAAAGAATAACGGGATGAGAATCCCTGGGAGGCACAAGCGCTCTATTTGCAAAATAGTAACAGCAACAGTGAACTCAGCACACAACAGCAACATACAGGATCGGATCTCCTACACCCAAAACACCAAACAGTACTTCAATCCAATCCCTACTCCACAAACAGCCAACACCACAATAGCCAAATCCCTTCTCTTCCCTACCACTGAACAGCAACACCCAAATTGAACCAACAACTCTCATACACATAGAAAAACACCCACGCAACCCAACCTCTGTGCTTCTTCTTCAAACGCAACAGAGAGAGAGCGAGAGTTAGCGGGAGGGGGGTCAACGGTGACTGTGGCAACTCGAGGGGGTGGATGACAATGAGGAGCACAATGGTAAGCGGTGGGTGGTGAGGCATGGGATTCCAGGCAAAGTCGACGAGGAGGAGGAGGAGAAGTTGTCGGGATGCTCTGTTTTGGGAGCGAAACAGAGGAGTGCTCGGGGATGGCGACTGTGAGGGCTACGGCGAGGGGGTTCTGCGGTGGTCGCGACTGAGGTAGGCAGCGATTTCAACGAGAGGAAGAGGACGAGTGGGGTAGCAATGTGGATGGGTCGTAAGGTGGATGAGGAGCAGCTTCGAGATGGCGGCGATGGCGGGAGGCCAGGGCTATGGTTCGGCGGTGGACTAGGCGTGGCAGTGCTGTGGAGATGGTGATGGTGATCATGGTGGGGCTCGAGTGGCGAACTGGCTGACGGTAGCCATGGTCGACGATGGAGCCAAGCTACAATGGGTTTCGATGCCAACCCATTGGAAGAAATTAGCGGATGAGTTCGGAGCTCAGAGGTAGGGGATGACTGCGGTAAAGGTGGTTGCGACTAGCAGCGGGGGCAAGCGGTAAAGGAGATGGAGGAGGTGGACGGGCAATGAGGACTGGGGAGTAATGGCGACAAGGCGAGGGGAAATGGAGGTGAGGAGCATCGCGAATGGCGACGATGATGGGCGAGGTGGAGTGACGAGGAGGATGGAGGGAATGGCAGGAGCTCGAGGTTAAGGAGGAGCAGGGAGATAGGTGAGAGGAGTTGCGGGGATGAAGGTAAGGGTCTGCCGTCCACTTGAGTGTAAGAGGCACTTGAGCATGTATCGCTCAGCTCTTGTTCTGATTCTTCAGCCTCTTTAAGGTCTGGACAGAGGATTCCGTCTTTGAGAAACTCGATCAAGGGCCTTATCCAATTCTCCCCGAGTGCTAGGGGCAGCGTCTCCATCAGTTCGGGACCTTCATCCTCGATGCTAGGTTTCAAGAGGACTTTTATCAAGATGGTTTGTTCTAGCCCTTGGAGGGAAGAAGATGCCAGCTTTGAGAGGGCATCTGCATGAGCATTCTCCTCTTAAGGGATTCGCTGGAGTTGTGCATCTTCGAAAGTGGCCAACAGCCTTTTGACCCTAGCTAAATATTTGGCCATGCGACCATCTCTTGCCTCATACTCCCTTGATACCTGGTTCACTACCAGTTGTTAGTCACTAAATATTTTGATGTGCTGGGCTCCAGCCTTGCGTGCCATACATAGACCTGCTATGAGAGCCTCATATTCGGCCTCGTTGTTTGATGCTCGAAAATTAATGCAGAGTGAATACTGAAGAATGAAGTCATCGGGGGCGGTCAAGATGCCCCACTCCCGTCAGCGCATGAGGACCCATCAACATACACGATCCAGATCGGGGGTTCCTCTATTGCCTTGCTGGGATCAGGGATAGTGCTTTCTACTATAAATTCTGCTAGGGCTTGTGCCTTGATAGCGGTTCGGGGCTGATAGTTGATATCTTGTTGACTCAACTCTATAGACCACCCACTTCATAAGGCGCCCGAAGTTTCGGGCTTGTAGAAAACTTGCTTGAGTGGCTGGTCGACAAGAACGACCACCGAGTGGGACTGGAAGTAGGGGTGGAGCTTTCGGGCTGCCATGACTAATGCATATGCCATCTTTTCTACCTTTGGATAACAGAGTTCGGCGTCCCTGAGGACCTTACTCACATAGTAGATTGGCTTTTGCATCTTATCTTCTTCTCTTTCCAGGACGGCCCTGAGAGTCTGTTCTGAGGTAGCGAGGAATATATAGAGGACTTCCCTGGACTTTGGCTTTCTCAAGAGTGGGGGGTTGACCAGATAGGCTTTGATTTGATCAAAGGACTCCTACTTCTATTGCCCCCACTCAAAGCCTTTTGCTCCTCTAAGGGCCATGAAGAATGTCCTCTGAGTCTCTGTACGTTTTTGACACTGGAAGGGGGAGCCATGTCCAGTATGGCCTGAATCTTTTCTGGGTCGGCTTCTATGCCTCTTTGGCTAACCATGAACCCAAGAAATTTACCGGATGAGACGCTGAAGGCACACTTATTTGGGTTTAGTCTCATGTTGTGTCTCCTCAACACATCAAAGGCCTCCTGAAGATCGGAGACATGATTCAATTTGCTAATGCTTTTTACCAACATGTCGTCTACCTAGACCTCCATGTTCTGGCCGATCTGTTTTCTGAAGACCTTTTTGATAAGGCGCTGATAAGTTGCACCATCGTTCTTTAACCCGAAGGGCATGACCCTATAGTAGTATAGACCCTGGTCGGTTACAAACGAAGTCTTCGGAATATCGGGAGGGAACATCCTAATCTGGTTGTACCTAGAAAAGGCATCCATGAAATTCAAGATTTCATTCCCAGAGGTTGCATCAATCATTGAATCAATGCTCGGGAGCGGAAACGGATCTTTCGGCAAGCTTTGTTCAGATCTGTGAAATCAATGCAAATTCTCCAGCTCCCGTTGGCCTTTTTAACCATCACAATGTTGGACAACCATTCGGGATAGTTGACCTCCTGTATGAACCAGACATTCAAGAGTTTCTCTACTTCTTCTTTGATTGCCTGCTGGCATTCTAGAGCGAACTTTCGGTGCTTTTGCTGGACAGGTTTTTCCCCAGGAGCAACACTGAGATGATGCATGAGAAGTTCTTCGGAGATTCCAGGCATGTCAGTCGCGGTCTAAGCGAATAAATTGCGATTTCCCCTTATACATTGGATAATGTCGGTTTTGGCGGGAGGGAGAAGGACCTTACTAATTTGGAATGTCCTGGTCGGATCTCATTCTGAGAAGGCTATTTCTTCTAACTCATTGATTGGCTCTGAGATGGCTTGGCTACTCCCTTGTGGGAGCTCGAGGGCTTCAAGGGAGAGGACCGACCCTCCTAACGAAGTCATGTAACATTTGCGAGCCATCTCCTGGCTCCCTCTGTCTTCTCTTACCCCTGTTGTGGTGGAGGATTTCATCTTCATATGGTAGGCTGAGGGTATGGCCTGAAGAGAAGCTAGGCCGGGTCGGTCCAGAATGACATTGTAAGCGGCCTTCACGTCTACCACCATGAAATCCATTGGTTCGGTTCGGGTGATCAGAGTCGAGAGTTATCACTCCCTCGATCGTCACTGGCACCCCAGAGAACCTGTGGAAAGTGTAGCCGGCGGGCTTGAGTCGATCCCTAAATAGCTTGAAACCTTGGAAGGCTTCCACAAAAAGGATGTTAACCGAATTATCGTTGTTGACCAGGACTCGGCGTACTTCGAAGTTGGCCATATGGAGGTTTATCACAAGAGCATCACAATGAGGCATTCGGATGCCTTCCAAATCCTTGTCAGAAAAGGTAACAGGAACTCCAAGGCCCTTTGGGGGAGGATGGAACTGTACCGAGTTCACCTCTCGGACGAAGGCTTTTTGGGAGGAGTTCAATCTCCCCCCATTGGGCCTCCATGAATGAGGTTTAGGATAGCTTCATCTTCGGAATCTGGGGTCTCGACAGGTCACTTAGTTTGCTTATTAGCCCTCTTGGGAGGCAGAGGAGGATCTACCATGTCCTTCCTTACGAACCTAGAAATTTGCCCCCTTTGAATAAGGGCTTCAATATCGGCTTTGAGGGCTCAACAGTCATCTGTGTCGTGGCCGGGATCCCTATGTAAGCGACATCATTTGTCCCTGTTCCTCTTCTTTCCTAGTGTATTCATCTTCAGATGTGGTGGGAGCAGACCTTCTTTCTCGACCTCCATTAGGATGGCTGAAACACTAGCATTAAGTGGAGTAAACTTCTTAAAATGGGGAGGAGGGCGGCGCTGACCACCATTATCTTTTTGAAGCTTCTTAGCCCCTTCCTCTTCAGTGCCCTTCTGTTTTTTCCTAGACAGGGGCTCTTTCTGATCAAGTGGCAGGAGGGCCTCCTCTGCCCTAATATATTTCTCGCTCCTCAGTAGGGGTTCCGAGAAGTCTCGAGGCGGCTTTTTAGCGAGAGACGCTTTCAATTTGGTATGGTTGATGTTGTGTAGGAAAGTAGTAGAGGCTACCGACTGGTCTAGGGAGGTGATTGACCGGGCCTCGATGGTGAAATGCTTGACACAGTCTCTTAACCGCTCGTCCTTCCTTTGATTGAGTACCAGTAAAGATGTGCTTGTCTTTTCGGCATGATGGCTACTCACAAAATGGGTAAGGAAGAGCCCCTCAAACTGATCGAAGGAGAAGATAGAGGTAGGGGTGAGTCAGGAATATCATTCTCTCGCAGGCTCCTTTAACATGGCCAAAAAGGTTTTGCAAAGAAGTGCATCCGAAGCCTAGTGGATCATCATGAGAGTTTTAAAACTCTCGATGTGGTCAGCGGGATCTGACTCCCCGTTATATGGCTCAAAGTGAGGGGGTTGAAATTTTTCCAGGACCGGGGCTTCGATGATGGTTCGGGAGAACGGGGGCCTACTTAGGCAGAAATTCCTCTCCTGGTGTTCCTCTTCTCTGTCAAGTTTGCCAAGGCACCTCTTGCTCATGCAAAAGGGGACTGGGAGTGCAGAGGTGATGGCTTGGGGCAGGTTGAGGACTAGGCGCCCGTTGATCGTGGTTAGGAACAACATTGAGGGCCCACAGAACGGCTTCTTGAAAATCCTGGAACTCCGCCATCGTGACAAGTGCTTCCCTATCTCGGTGGTCTCTTTGGGCAGATCGACCGGTCGGGGTGACTCCCTCCACCTCCTGGGTGAGTTCGATCTTCTGCGGTTTGGCCTACGGGGGGATCGGGCTCTAGGGGACCAAATTGTAGGTCCTCTCTGATGTTCATGGCGAGGGATTCCATCATGGTTCCGCCTCTCATTTAAGCGAGTCCAAAGATCTATCCCATGTTGTCGATTGACAATAACGTGTCGGAGATCTTTTGGCGTCGGAAGACTGTGAGAGGCCATGGAGTCGGATGAGGGGTTATGTACAGAGACATGGTCGTAAAGAGAAAGTTGCCTTTGACGACTTCGACGGGAGTCCCCACGGACAGCCCTTTGAGGCCCTTGAGGGACTTGCTGGGGGCGAGGTTGTTGAGGAAGAGGCTATCGAGGCTGCAGTTGCTGGACAGGTTGAGGGAGAGGCTGTCTAGTCTGCGGTTGCTGGACTTGCTGGACGGGTTGAGGGAGGACATCATGGAGTGGAGGAGGAGAAGGAACGGAAGTGGCTATGCGGCTGGAGACCACTACCTTTCCCTTCTTTGGAGGCATAGCTTGGGAAACAACTTTACCGGTGCAGTAAGGTTGGATTGCTTTTTTCTTCCCACAGACGGCACCAATCTGTTGCTGCTGATTTTGGTGTGAGAGCAAACAGATGAATTTGTGGATTCTTTAGGAAACAAATAAGGCAACCCTATTGACTTTCACCGGTGTTTGACTGATTCCTTGCAAAAAGTTTGATACTGCAAAAAGTTGACCTGCAAAAAGTTCGATACACCGGGATGGATCTCGACGACGAACCCTCCGATGCTCAAGTCAGTAATCAGGAAGATTATGAAAGAGTGTTTATGTGGAAAAATATTGATTACCTTCTTGTTATGGTGGGGGGAGAAGGGTATTTATAGTTGCCTTAAGAGACAATTTTGATATAATTATTTATCTCTATGTCCCGGTATTTTTGGATAAGATGTAGAGTTTAAACTCGTTTCAGGATAAGAGAGGCGGTTTAAACCGCCTCTTAGAGATAATCACGAATTTGAATTACTCTTTAAGTCTTTGGGCTGTTTTGTAACGGGTCGCTATCCATACCCAATAGGACAGATCCATTTTTGGGTTACTGGGCCTTGAAGAAAGACCAGTTCCTATTTCGAACCTGTTTGTGGTGGAAATTATCGTTTTACCCCTGAGAGCTTTACGATTCGTGCCCGGTTTGAACGGTCTCGATTTAATTCCATTTTTAGCCATATCACCGGTCCAATCGTCGACTTCATCCAATCGTCCTTTCGCAGCCGAGCAGTGCTGGGGTTTGGGATTTTTTATTTGAAGAAGCAGTGAAACATGGAAGAATGGAAGAAGATAAAATGGAAGGGAGGGTGGTGTGGGTTTGGATTGGAGCTTGGGGGAGTTGGGTTTCGACCGAGGGTGGGCTGCAAAATATAGGGCCTTTCGATCGATACACAGTTGAGGCTAATATTCAAAAAAAAAAAGGAGGAATCTTAAAATGTTTTGGGGAATGTAACATACCCCCGCCCCAACAGTTTGGGAATCCTCTTCTTATTTATTTATTTACTTATTTATTTATTTGGGGGGGGGGGGGGAGGGGGGAGGGAGGGGGGCTCATCGTCCCTATGTTTGACTGTTCGACACATGGTCAATAGTGAAGCTGAGCAATAAAGAAAGAGGCACTATAATAAGTGAGAAGACCTCTCGCCACACGCCGCAACCAACCACCTTCAATGGCTACAGATCCTCTTCCTTCCCCGCCGTCGATCTTCCACTGTCATCGCGCCGTGCAACGCCTCTCCCCCCGTTGTCTCTCTGCCTCCCGATGTTTTATGTCTTCTCGCTGGTGGCAGCGGCTTGGGTTCGCCGCCCCATCTCCGACTTCGATCTCCCACATATCCAACCTCCTTCATTAGCGATGGATCCAGATGCCAATGCCTCTCCCTCCGTAGCCTCTCTGCCCCCTGCCGTCCTCGAGCCAGTGCCTAGACAACGTTGATTTCCTTACGCCGTTGATGTGCCCTGGCGATTGGAGTGCCGACGACCAGCAGCGGCGTCGAAGCTCCAGATCTGTGAGAGTTGGGGGTGAGTTGGTTGGGGTTTGGGTTAGGTTGGGGTTGGTTGGCTTTGCTAGATGTTTGCCCGGATGTTCTTCACGGTTGCCACCATTTCCACACTCTCAGGGCCAATCACGGTGATCTGTGGCTATGATTTGGTTTCTCAAGGGTTGGAAGTACATGTGAAGAAGCCGGGGTTTGAGGTGGGCAGTGCCGAAGTGCGAGATGGTATGGGTTTTATTTATGGGGGGGTTGGTGGAGCTGTCTGAATTGGGTGTGTCTCGGTGTGTAGATTGCGGTGTAGTACGGTTGTGTGGCTAGGGCCCGAAGATGGGGTCCCCCATGAGATGTGCTCACTCCTACTCCTGTGCCATATGCCTTCTACCGATGCCGTCGTCTGTCTCCTTCAGTCCTTCGTCGCCACCACCATGTCTACGCTCTCGGGGCCGATTACGGTGATCTGTAACCATGATTTGGGCCTCCAAGGCTGGTGTAGTCAGCGAAGTAGTCGGGATTTGTGATGATGGTAGCGCCAATGGTAGTGGCTAGAGCTTGTTCCCTATTCTGTTGGGGTGTTTTCTAGAGGGGCGGGGGCTGCATCCGGGCTGCTTCACCTGATGACCACAGTCGACGGGACACCACCACCACTATGCTCTCATAATGGAAGCTGATGCCCAACGCTATCGCCCGTTGTGGAGAGAGGAGAAGGTGATACTTCTATCAGCTGGTTCTTGTATTGGTTTTTTGATTGAGAGAAAGAGTGAGAGAGTAGGTGAGTGAAGATGTTACTCCTTACTACTCTATATTGGTGTTGGTCTGTATTTGTGAGAAATCACTGGAGATAGCAAGGGCGTGAGAGAGGTAAAGGTATCCTCTCCACGGCTCTCTCCTTGACTACAATTGTTGGTAAGGGAATGGTAATTGCTAGATGGTGGAGATAGGAGGTGTAGACTGAGCTTGGCGGTTATCAAACTCCATCCGCGAGGCTTGGGCCCAAAGATGGGCCCCCCCCAGCGAGTAGACTGTGCTCGGCGGTTGTCAAATTTTGGCCTGCGGGGCTTGGGCCCAAAGATGGGGTCTCCCCAGCGAGGAGAAGACAGGGCTCGGCGGGGGATAAAATCCTGTCAGACTAGTTTCAGGTGGGAGCGCATGTGCCGTAGAGGCAGTGTACAAAGCTAAACTGACGTTCATACAACTTTGCTGGACTGAGCTGGTTTGTCGGCCCACCCTCTAGGGTTGTTGGAGGGATGTATTGTTTGAATGGGTCATATTGCTTCATGTATGTTTTATTTTCTGTCTGTAGTTTGTACTTTGACCCAGTACTCTGAGTTTGTTTCGTTATGTTCTTATTAATGAAACAGGGTGACCATATTCCACCTTTTCCTTCAAAAAAATAAGTGAAAAGACGATAAGGAATGTATACATACTATATAAATGTCCTTTTATTGAAGAGTAATGCTTCAGCCACTATCAATTTCACTACCATTCTCTTCACTACCTTAGGTGGCATATTCCTATTGGAGAGTTTCCCACCTATTCTATCTTCCCCTACCCTGTTCCCCCGCATAAATTTATACAATTTCCTTTTTTTAATTTTTTTAAACCTTAGGTTGGCCATATTTCACCTAGACAATGAAGAGAAATATAGTGAAATTGGTGGTGTATGTAGCATTACTCTTTATTATTACTGAGAATGGAATTTTTCAGAGGTTTAGTAATGATATAGTTGTGGCAGATGCCCAAGTGTTGGCGTGGGGAGTTTGGGAAAGATTCTGTTCCATTTATTTCTATTCTTGATGTTCACCTTATAAATCTTCATTGTTAACTAAATAGGGTAAATAACTATCAATGCAAAACAAATATATATATATATATATATATATATATATATATATATATATATATACCTACCCTATTCTTGATGCTTAATTGTTAATTAAATAGGTGAAATAACTATAAAAGAAAAATAAATTAATAAAACAAAATATACACCTACCCCGAGTTTTTTTTTCTTTTCGGGAAAATGCTGGATATGTAGGTATTCTTCTAATTTAAAATATTATACAATTAAAAAGTTTTTAAAAAAAAGTTAAAAGAAATTTTAAACTTCAAAATTCAAAATTTTAAAAATTTTAAAAATTTTAAAAATTTTAAAAATTTTAAAAATTTTAAAAATTATAAAATTTTAAAAATTTTAAAAATTAAAAAAAATAATATTAAAATATTAAAAAAAATGAAAAATGAAAAATATTTTTTAAAAAATTCAAAAATTAAAAGTTCTAAAATTTTCCAATTTTAAATTTAAATTTTTCAAAAAAAAAAATATTATTATTTAAAAAAAATTTAAAATAAAAAATAAAAATAAAATTTAAATACTTTATAATACAAAAATAATAAACATTTATAGTTTTAAAAATTAAAAAATTTCTAAAAATAATTTTAAAAATGACAAAAATGTAAAAACCAAAAAAATATTTGTAAATATTTTTTAAAATTTTCAAAAATTTTTAAGAAACCAAAAAAAATTTAAAAATAAAAAACCAAAAAAATCAAAAAAATAAAAAAGAGAATCGAAAAAATTAAAAACAGAAAAAATTTAAAAAAAATTTAAAGTCAAAAAATTGCAGTAAATTAAAAAAAAATCAAAAAAGTCAAAAAAAATTAAAATTTTTATATTTTTTAAAAAAAAGATTAAAAAAACTTTAAAAAAATAAATAAATTAATAAAATTTTAAAAAATATAAAAATTTAAAAAAAAATTTTAAAAATTAAAAAAAAATTAAAAAATTTAAAAAAAAAATAAAAATTTTAAAAATTTTAAAAATTCATTATTTTAAAAAAAACTTAAAAATTAAAAAAAAACTAAAAATTAAAAAAAATTAAAAGTTTAAAAACTAAAAAAAATAAAATCTATTTTCTATTATAAAAGCAAGAATAAAAAAAAATCTGTCCAAAGCCAATCCTAACCCTTCATTTATTTTGTTGATCAAACTGATCAACGACTATTATTTATTGGTGATCGTTTATTTCGTTTTTATATTTAAAACTAAATAAATAAAATAAATAATCCCTTACTCCATCCCTCTCCCGAGATCGTGTACGCCTCCCTCGAAAAGTTTCTCAAACCCAAACCATAACAACTCAATCTCTCTAAACCCAATCCCTCTGATTCTACCAACTCTAACCCCTATCTCGTCCATCATCCTCCTGCCCCGCCCCCGCCGTCGACGTCGTTCTTGCCATCCTTCTGTCCCTTCGGAATCGCCCTTCCATCACCACCGTAATTCCAATCTTTCTCAAAACCCAAACCCTAACAACTCCAATCTTTCTTAAAACCCAAACCCTAACAACTCCAATCTTTCTCAAAACCCAAACCCTAACCCCAATTTCTCTCCCGATCCTGACGCCTCTCCTCGAAACCCCTAATCCCTCTGATTCCCCTAACTCTAACTCCTATATTGTCCCTCCTCCTCCTTTGTCGCTTAGGCATTTGTCTTGTAAGCAGTTGTGTTTCCAAATCTTTATTCTGAATATTTTAGACCTGTTAGGGTTTAAGTTTTGAAGGATATTGCTATGTTTTTCTTTCCCAAATCGCTTAGATTTGTTAGAGGTCTATTTTGTTAGGATATTGCTATTATCTCAACCATATGAAGCTTTAACTCTCTCATAAACAAAGTCACCTTGAACATGAATATGGAAGAGTTTTTGCATTGATGAAAATATTTAATAAATTCATTTCCTACCATTTTCTTTCTAGATTTGTTTCTTCTGAAGTGGACCATTGAATATTTCTTATCAGAGAAAGTTCGTCGTCACCATGCTTCTATTAGGAATAAATGGTCATCTATGAAATTTTATTGTATGAACATGATCATTTGATCTGTATCATGAATGTGAACTTTGGCTCGGTCTTTGGTTGTATAACTTAGGGTCAGAATTTGGTTCCAAGTCAGTCTTTCAATCAAGCTTTAGCTTTTGTCCATTTGACTCAACGATACATGATAAAAATTTGAACTTTGCGAAAGAAGTTGCTGGAGAAATTATATATGGTGTGCTTTTGCCTCTTTAGAAATAGGAGATTATGAGAAAGCGATTCATTCAGATGGTTAAGATTGACAGCAAACTTAATGATGAAATCAGCAACAAGCAAAAATGAGGAAGATATGCATAGATATAACCTAATTGATTGCTTGGAATATCTTGTAAAATTGGCCAAAATGGTTTATAGGCTTCATGTATCTCTGGAGGCTTAAAAAAATCTTCGGTAACACGTCTTCCCTCGTTGCCCTTGTAATACTTGCGACTATTTTTAATCAATTTTTCGGAAATAATTGTTAATTTGTGTAATACTACTTTCATTTTACTTAATTATATGGATGCTTAGAAATTTGTTGATAACAGGACAGAACATTCATAATGATTGTTGGATCATCTGTTATTGGCTAATAACTTCGGCCAGTGAAGTTTTGTATTACTTGTGGGGACAAATTAAGCAAATTTATTCTCTTTTTCGGCAGTGCTAATTTGTTTTATCTTGAAAGGTGGAGCATTTGGTGGAAATAGAGGAGCAAGACCTGTACCACCCGAAAAAGGTGTATTTCCTCAAGATCATCTCCATGAGTGTGACCTGGTATATCACTGAACTACTCGCATTTATTCCTTGGTGTTCTTCCTATGCCATAATTCTTATTTATCTCTCCATAAACTCACAAAGTACCTTAAGGTGAAAAATTTATACATGATAAACAAATTAAAGTGGTCATTGCTTTGAACTTTTGTGCAGGAGAAGAAGGACTACGTGGCCTGCCTCAGATCATCAGGCCGCTGGTCAGAACAGTGTAGACGCTTCTCAAAGTAGTACCTGAAATGGCGTATGGAAAAGTGAGTGTACTTCCTACTTTTCTATTACTTTAACTATTAGAGTGGAAGGGCGAAGTTCTTTGGTTTTGTAGGTACGAATAGGAACTATATACAGCTGACTATGCACTAAGTAATATTTCTTAAAAAATAAGAAGAATGAGTAAAAAAATAGTCCTTGTGTTGTCCCAGAATTTCACCATGACTGTATCATCCACTTTAAGACACGGAGATGCAGGTTAACTTTAAGGAGAAAAAAATAGTTACGGGAATAGAAGATCAGGTAATATAGGTGGAGGCAAAAGAAGGAGCAACATGCAACTTACTAATAAAAAGGGGGCACAGTAAAGGAGATTTATTAGGCAGTGGGAAAGAGGAAGGCGTATGACTCTGATAAGTATACCATTTTGCAGTAATAATATTTCTATACGTTGATTGATAGAGGGGTAATAAAAGGATTAATGAAGAGGGGAGACAAGGGTTTAGATGACAAGTAAGTTAGTTGTTAGGGTTTTATGATTTGATTCATTTCATCGGCATGCACTTGACATGGGCAAAATATGAAGATGGTTGATATGACATTTGATTTTGATATGAATTATAAGCCCAAATCCTGAAATTCTCATTTTGGGTGTTGTTTGGGTCTAGGTCAAGGTGTGAAACAGTAAGTGGACTATGGCTAATCTGCACCAAGCAACCGGGTCCTTGATATAGCACCAGGCCAAGTGTGCATGTTCAATATTGCATAAATACGTGATATAGGGAATATTTTTTATGCATCATAATGGATAACAATTAAGAAATAGTGAAACACAATTCACATATTTCAGTAATGTTCAGAATACTTCTGAGAAAGGCACAACTTAAAATTGGAAATTAAGTAGCATCTTCCAATTATGTTCTTCGTATGTGTATTAGAAAACAAATACTTCCATAATTCAATAGCATGCCACAATGATATCCTTTTATTCAAACTTGATTTTTATGTGCGCGAGGTTGCTTTAGGTTCTGCAATGTTTACTACAATCTCCTTTAGTATTAAGTTATTTATGGTTATATAATCTATATATCTATTGCATCATCCAACAAGAAACAACTGAAAGAAAATGAATCTTTTTCCATATTCCACTATGTGTGCAGGACTTGAATACTGCAACTAAAAGAGTTTTAGTAGTACTTAATTTTTTTCTGACCATCTAACCAGGAACTGTTCTTCTTAACTTAGAATTTTCATAAGACCATATACTGATATTCTAGGTTTCTTACCTGCAGGAATTGGGTTCACTGAACTGCTAGACATACCATAAGGAGACTGAAGAAAGTACCATGATGTTGTCACAGTTATGGTCATATCACTTGAAGGACGGATATGGAAGTCATCAGGAAAAAAATATGTAACTTCTCGGAACTCAGCGGAACTGGCTTCAGCACATTTCTTAGTCAGCTCTCATCAGGTCAAAAGGAAGTAGCCCTTCTCTATATGCACATTCCAAGTTTCAGCGCTTATTGACTGACCAAGACCAAATGCTACAAACTAAAACAATCGAAAGCCTTTTGTTTTATGTCTGTAAATGTTGCCTGTAAAGGGGTGGGGGAAAATTGGTTTTGGGGTGGGGATAAAGAAAAAATTGATCAATTTCAGTTTTAGGAAGATTACGTGAAGTTTTCATTTGATGTCTATTTTCTCATCTTTTCTTATTTTTTTACTTGGGATATGTTGTTTGGATCAATTTTCCATCTTCTCTTTCTCTTGGAGGTAGATGTCTTTTAGAAGGAATTCTTTTCAGCTTCAGTGAGTTTTGTAAATTCGGTTTGAAATCTTCCATTTCTTTTTACTGAAAGTGTTGTGTATGGGTGCTCGTTTTATGCGGAAAATTGAATGGTTTGCGAGAGCACAAGAGTTCAGTTAGAGCTATTGATCACTCCACAAAAAAAAGCAAAAAAAAAAAAAAAAACAAAACGTCACAAAAAAACTAATACTTATATTGAACTCTAATGAAACTCTGTACTTATAGTGAAATTTTTTGGTCCTTTTGGATTGTATATGGTATAAATTTGAGCACTTCCATTTACTTGTCGTACAATACAGTAATAGCTCAAAGAGAACCTGAAAAATAATGAACTTCAAGATTCAATCTGAAAAGAATAGTAAGGTACAGGGGCCAAAAATGAGAGCTATTCAATCAATACAAGCTTATACTAGACTATAGCCTAAAATTTAGCACTGGTAACGGGTCGGGTCGGGTCGGGTAGCTCAATACCCGGACCCGGTCCCGGTCATTGACGGGTCCAAATACTGGACCCGGACTCAGACCCATGAAATTCGGGTCCGGGTCCGGGTCCGATTCCCCACAAGATTTGTTACCTGTTCGCTTTCGGGTCCGGGTCCGGGTCCGGGTCCTATTTCTAATCATGGGTCCGGTTTGGTTCCGGGTCTTTAAAGCATAACACAATATTACTTTTGATATACTGACTAAGTTAACTGGATCCTGATTCCCGTTAGTGCAACATTTGCATTTCATATGTTCCAGAAACACTATAATGGACAATAAGCATCTGAGAGTTCGTTTAGTACTTCTTAATTAAGAATTTTGCAACAGAGCTAAGAACTTCCCTAATAATTATCTAAACAAGTGAAAAGAGGAATGTAATTGATAACAAATCTTTAGCCTCATTATCTCTCTGAAAATTTGAAAATTTGGCAAACCAAACTAATTTCTCCAAGTTACTTTTTACAACTGCTCATCATTAAATCACTCAATATCAGATTCTAAATGGCACTGGTAACGGGTAACGGGTCGGGTCCGTTTCGTTTATTGATTAATTCTCTATTGCGGGTCCGGGTCCGGGTCCGGGTCGGTTCCATTTTTAGGGGACCCAGATCCGACCCGAAATTTCAACGGGTAGTTATTTAGGACCCATACTCTACCCAAATTAGATCGGGTCGGTTCTGGTCCAACGCCGGGTCCGGATCGGATCCGGGTCGGGTCCGGGTTTCGGGTTTTATTACCAATGCTACTAAAATTACACTCCTATGCACTAAGAACTGTAGATCCAACCCTAGACCACATCCATGATTCCAAATCCGATTTCACAGCAACAAAACTTCCACTTCTCAACTCATCCCTTCGGAAAGGAGCAGCCAACTTCTTCAGATGCTCATCAAATGCCACAAGCAATCCCTACGAAAACCTGTGAGTTCCAGCTCTGGTATGAACCGAGAAATCCGTAGGCAACACTTCCTCATTCTCAAAAGAACTCGGTAGACTCCTTAACCAGTACTGAAATGCATTGTTTGCAGCACCAACTGAGAGCAACAGCAGGTTCCAACCCCAATCATCGGAACTCATTGTATGCAAACTAGAATACAATCCATAAAGATTCCCCAACCTCAGAATCTCATGAGCCCTTTAAGAAGGAAATCCGTGGTTTCAGAATATATATATATATATATATATATATATATATATATATATATATATATATATATATCTCAAGCAATTGCAGAATGACCTTCTCACCTCAACACTCGCTTCATTTAGTATACCAAGAAGTTTTTTCTTCACTTGATAAAAAGCTGAGGGTGCGTTTGGATCGGGTTGTAAAAACAGTTTTTAGTTTTTAAAATCAAAACATAGGATAATTTTGTTTGGTTACAAATTTTTCAAAAACTCATTTGAAAATTTCAGACTCAAAACTTATGTTTAAAATGAATTTTTTGAAAACAGGAAAAACTTGTTTTTTGAGATAAGTTTTTTCATTTCCCAATCAACATACTGTATTTGTATATGTATATATATATATATACATTATGTATGTATGTATATAGTATGTATATAGTATGTATGTATATAGTATGTATGTATATATAATAATAATAATAATAATAATAATAATAATAATATTATTATTATTATTATTATTATTATTATTATTATATTATATATCTTATTATATATAATTATTATTTATATAATAACTAGATTTTCCCGTGGGCACGTGCCTACGGCACGCCTTCGGAACGATACAGCATATGAAAGTCTTGTAAACAGTAAAACAACAATTATGTAGCTCAAGTTTGAATAGTAAAACAATAATTAGTTGTAAATAAAAGTCCATGTTTCCATTAGTATATGTTGAAAAATAATTATAAATGGGGGTGTAAAATCCAACTTCTTAGAACTTTGAGTGTGGAAAATGATTTAATTTAACTGTTGATGAGATATTTGCTATTTTCAATGTAACATGAGCAATAAAAAATTGCATAAAAATCTAAAAATAAATAAATAAATAAATAAATAGAGAGAGAATGAGAGAGAGAATGAGAGAGAGAGAGGGAGAGAGATAAAAATAAATAAAGGAGTTGTTTTTGGGGGATTTGAATTTGAGTTTTTTTTTTTTTTTTTTTTTGGGGGGGGGGGGGGGGGGGGGGGGGGGGGGACTTTTGGGCGGGAAAATATGTTTTGTGAGGTTAGATCTTGACCATTGATTTCAACCCTATTGAATGAAAGTCACTTGATAGCTTTCTTTGTATTTTATTATATAGATATATATAGTATTATATATATTATTTTATAAATAATTATTATATAATATATTATATATTATTACTAGGTTTACCTGTGGACACGTGCCTACGGCACGTGTTCTGAACGATGCAATATATGAAAAACACTGTAAATAGTAAAATAAATGCAATTCCATTTGACTAACAAATTACATAGGTCAACATTTATATGCAATCTAGTTAGTGACTACACGATAAGTTATAAAAAATAATTACATACTAAAACAATTAGGGGTGGTTTGGTTGGTTGTAAAAAAATGAAGAGAGGGAAAAACACTGTAGTGAAAGCAATTACTTGGATTTGATTTCTTAAAAGTAGCTTTGGTTGAATATAGATTTACTGTAGCAACAATTAAATGTTAGCTTTGTTTTGGTTGTAGTAATACTGTAACGGAAGTAATTTAAAACACTTTTTTATTTTTTGTTTTACATGAAATTAATCCAAAATTAGGGACTAATTAATTTTATTTAAGCTTAATCCCTAATATTTTGGATGAGTTAATTAAGCTTAATTAGATTTAAACTAATTAACTTTTAATCTCTAAATTTTAATTAATTAAGAAAAGACTGATTAAACCACAACAGTTAAAGCTTTTCTTAATTAAGATTAGCATGATTTTAATTAGTCTTTTCTTAATTAATTAAAAATAGGGATTAAATATTAATTAATTTTAAAACTCAAACAAATATCAACTACATGAGTCAAAATTTAGCAAAGTTCACAGCAGAAAACACGGAACCAGCTATTCCTAAATTAAATAGCCTACCAGCACAACTTCCAAACTCTCAAAGACATCTGGCTCCTGGAAGAGAGAGTAGCACCAATAACAGATCTACCATGCTTGACGGACTTGTATGAAATGGAGAACCCAGCAAGGTAGTGGCCAATCATCTCAGAATTATCCAGCGCCTCTTTAGTGTCGAGACACTCCTTCTCGAGCTGCGTAACTTTCCTCTTCAGTTGTTTCCCCTCGAAGTCAAACTTCCTCTTTATCTCAGAACCATGGAGAGAAGCCTGCGAAGAGAAACCCCAAACACTATGGAAATTATTTGAGTAAAGTTTAAAAGGACAAGGAGATACCTACGTATCACAACATTGGATCGAGCCCATTGGACTCGACAGCTCATCGGATCATCCGAAACTAGGTGAACTACTCCTCCAAGGCTGCGATACCCAACTTGCAAGTTGCTGGAGCGACTTCGAGCCACAAGTACAGAATCTGAACTTATTGTTTTAAGAGTAACGAGTTGTGGGGGCAGTTCAAGTGGTGAGTTGAGCTCTGAATCTGAGCATGAGTAGAACTCTGAACTTGTTGTTTTAAGAGTTTAATGAGTTGTGAGAGCAGTTCGAGTGGCGAGTTGAGTTCTGAACTTGCTTGATTTCATGTTGCTAGAGCAACTCCAAGCCACGAGTATGGACTCTGGACTTTTAGTTTTAAGTATTTAACGAGTTGTGGAAGCAGTTCGAGTTGCGAGTTGAGCTACGATAGTAATCAATATTAGGAAATAACTCAGTGCACAAAATATCAGGAAAAAAATCAAATATTTTTAAAAATAGAAAGAATTCTTTATAGATAAGTCCACAAGAAATTAACTTCAGATTTTTTTTTTTGAAATTGTCTTTAAAAAAAATTGTTAGAAAAGTTATACACATAATTTTTGCAAATAGACCCACTTGAGAGTACAACATTGATAAAGGTGTTTTTATAGGGGTGACATTAGGGCCAGGCTAGCCCGGGCCCGACCCTGCCAGCCTAAAATCGGGCTGAACCGGGGTGAACTCGTCAAAATTGACAGGCCAGTCCAGTTCAGCAAAAACCCAAAAAAACCCGAATTCGGTCCGGCCCGCAACCGTCCCGCCCCGGTCAAACCCGGGACCGGGTTGAACCGGCCCGGTCCGGTCCGGGCCGGGCCGGTCCGCGGGCCGACCGTTGAGAATTTCTGTGATTTTTTTCCAGAATTTTAATTTTAAATATTGTATTTGTGTAATTACTAAAATACCCCCTCCCCCCCAACAGATCTATACTTGCTAGTTTTGAGGGTATTTTGGGAAATTCAAAAAAAAATAGAAGTGCACGACAATGATCCAATGTCTTCTCTTCAATCTAAATAGAGGTAATCTCGATCTCTAAATATAAATGTTTTCATCATATTGTAATTTGAATAAATTTGTATGAAATGTTACTAATCTATTTGATTATATATTAAACTTTGTAAACCATAAAAAACAATTTAATCTATGAATATCTCTTTGATCTATATGTTCTTGGCAATTGTGAATATTTTTCTTTGTCTTTGTAATAAATTAAAAAAAATTAAGCCCGACCCGGCCCCCCAAGCTACGCGCCAGGGCCGGGCCGCTAATTTCCTCCACTGGCCCAGCCCAGCCCAGTCCGGCCCGGAATCATGGCTGGCCCGGCTGGCCATAGTTCGAGCCTGGGTCAAACCCTGCCCGACCCGGATGCCGCCCCTATGATTTAATTGTAGTAAATAAGTAATGTAGAACAACTAAATGGAAAGTGGAGTGGGTAAGATTACGTAACAAACCATGAAATTTTTTGATAGGATTCATTGAAAATTTACCTGAAACATAAATATTATTCTGAGCAAGATAGTTTTATTCCTCAATACATCTTGTAAATCAGCCATACAAAAATGAGTACTAGCTAGTTATTAAAATTCAACTTGAAATTAGAACATCGAAATTAAGTAGTAACAAGAACTTCAGCATATTGATTCAAGTTGACATCAGTCCCATCTTGCATGTCTCTGAATCTCTAATGTCAACTCATTATCCAGCAGGATAGCCACCATTCCTTGGGTCACTTACAGCTAGTAATGGCAACTGGATCGGGTTGAACCGCAATCCACCCACTCGAAATCTGGCCCAAAATTAGACGATTTGGGTCTGGGTTGAACCCGCCGGTCAATCCGGGTCACCAAGTTTGTAAATCCAATCTTCTCGACCCTGACCCGCAAACCTGTTGACCAGGTCAACCCATCCACAACCCACGGGTTTGGACCCGTTTGCAACCTGTGCGGGTCAAACGTTCGACCCGCAGGTCGAAGAGTCTGAAACACAGAAATAGAAAGACGTTGGCTTTGTTTTGAGGCTAATTTTTTGTTTTTTTGTTTTTTGTTTATTTTTTCCCCATAAATACCTTCTTAATTCAATTTAAACATTTCCACAGTTTAGATAATGCTTCTAACAATAATGTTTCGATTAGTACATTAAAAACACAATTAGCTCCTCCATGGTTAGAAATTTTCATGTTAGATGTGTATGTCATATTTTAAATTTATATGTTCAAAATGCATTAAAAATAGTCGAACCATTTGTGCATAACATTAGAAATTGTGTACATTTTATTACTTTAAGTGGCCTTATGCATCAACAATTTAAAGAATGGTGTAAGCATAAGGGTGTACATTTTAAAAAATTTTCTAAGGATGTTAAACACCGATGAAACTCTATTTTTGATTTATTAAATGTTGCTACTCAGTATAAAGCTTGTATAAATAATTTTTGTTTTGCAAAATATATGAAATTTTTTCAAATGAATGGACAATCTTGGTATTATGCGGAATCATTGTTACGAATTTTAGAACTTTTCAAAACCGCAACTTGGATATTTTTAAAATCTTATGTTTCTACTTCTAGTATTATTTTTATTTTACAAATTACTATGATGCAAGCTTTTCAAGAAATGATTGATGACATTTACATTGGTCATATTGTTAAACTTGCATATACTAAATTTTTGAAGTATTTTAGTTATCCTCCTATATTGTATTATATTGCTACAATTATAGATCCACGTATCAATTTAGCGGGTACAAGGAGTTTGATTAAAATGTATTTTACTTTACTTGGAGATGAATCTGAAATTGATTGCGATGATTTTTTAACTAGCTTTGAATCAACATTGAATAACTTGTATGATTATTATGATAGAACTTTTGCATCTAGTAGTACAACTAGTATAGTTACTTCTTCTTCTTCTACTTCTAGATGTAAGGGTAAGAGTAAATTAGACGATACCACTTTTAATTTAGTTTCTCAAATTTAATCAAAAAAACCTAGGACTAATCAACCGAATGAATTAAATTGGTATAATCAACAAGATAGTGAGAGTTTTAATGCTAAGATTGATGTGCTACAATGGTGGAAAGAACATGAACATGTTTATAATATTCTTAAACATATGACTAAAGATCTACTAACTTCTCATGTTTCTACAGTTACTTCAGAAAGTGCATTTTCAACAAGTGACAGGATTCTAACAAATTACACGAATCGTTTGGAGCCCCAATCGTTGGAGATGCTCATGTGCACAGAGATTGGATGATGACTGAAGATAGGACTTAAGGAATCGGAGTCGACACATCAACAAGTGGAAACAACTCGCCCGAAGAAGAAGAACAAAAGCAATAGCAAATTGAAGACCAACAACATCTCGCTAGCAGACTGAATGTAAAAAAATTGTAACAAAATCATAGAAGTTCAAATGAATAATATATTCAAATTTCTTTCACACTTTCACTCTTTGACTCTTACTACAATTATATATTATTTTTGTAGTTGAAAACAAAATTTAAAAATAAAAAAATCTCAACCGGGCCAACCCGCGACCCAGATCGACCCATAACGGGTTCGACCCGTTCGGGTTCACGGGTCGACTGGGTCAACCTTACCCTTTTTCCAACCTGGCCCGGCCCGACGCGGTTAAGCCCTCGACCCGACCCGAACCCGTCTTGACTTGGGTTCGACCCACACGGGTTCGACCTGACCCGGCCCGATCGACCTGATTACCACCATAACTTACAGCAGTCAGAGTCCCCTTAATTTCAAGGTTGTGAACAACAAATTGGAAAATAGCCCTTACACCATCCCAAGGCTCTAAGACATGACCCTTTCTAATGCTGTGATTTTTCAGTGTGGAAGTAATAGATAATAAGTTCTTTTGATGAGAAGGAATTATAGATGTCATGCCCCGCTTCCCAAAATATGGGAATACGAGCACGTGACATGGCCCAGCGAATGATTTTAACATCATCCATAAGCTATAGAATCGACTCAACATCATAACAAGAATATAACAAATGTACACAACCACGCATGCATGAATAATTTATTAAGCAACAGAAAATAATTGAAACAAATAATAATATCCCAAATAGTTTTCAACTCTGGATCAAAAGATAAAACTCGAGAACATAAGCCCGTTACAAGTTTTAAGTAGCAAGAAATAAATAACTCAAGAAAACAAAATATTTAAGTAAGTCCTTGCTCCAAGCAAAGCCTAGAATGTCTGCTTCTGCTCACCAATCCCAGCAGGCAATTCGTCTCCAAAGTCTGTTTGTAAAAATATAAAAGGAGAAAATAGAGAAAACAAGATAAACGCCCTTAGTGCAAGTTAGGGCCGTAAATAGTAAAACAAGTACAAGAATATGGAACATGATTTGGAATCAAGAATATAATAAGTATGCAACAAGTAGTGGGGATTCAAGAAACTAGCTAGCAAGAAAGACAACTCAAGTGACAAAGTTGGGTAACAAATACTAGTAGTAGAACAAGTGGCTAGTGAACATGTAACAGTGTTAAATATCAAGTAACAAGTATCACATACAAGTGTCGAGTAACAAGTAACAAGTCTAATGTGTCAAGTTGTCAAGTACAAGTATCAAGTAGCAAGTGTCAAGTATTATGTTCAAGTATCAAGTCTCATATATCATGTCATAAAGTATCCAGTAAGCATGTATCATGTTCATTTTTCATGTGTCAAGTCTTATAGTTATTACTATCTAGGTAGCACTTCATACATCCATACTTTTACTACATGGTTGCTACATTCAAACAGTTACGTTTAGGCCTAGTTTTGGATTTTAAAGGGCGGTGTACTCAGGCATCAAGTATCAAGCAGGCACGGTTCATGAATACGAAAATAAAATAACAGGTTCACGAAGCAAGTTCGTGAATACTAACAAGTTCAAGAACCACACAGTGGGTTCATGAATATAACAAGTTCATGAGCCAAGTAATGGCTTTATGAATACATCAAGGTGCAACAGGTTCATGAATCGAGTACTAGAAAACACAGGCCTCCTTACGAGTACACTTACCTATATTGTCCATTACTATGGTCTTTCCCTTAAATCCCAGCTTATTATTTATTATTATCATCAAGCAAGCATGAAAGTGTGCGAAACATGTCAAGCAAACATACTCAAGAATATGAGACAAGTCTAGGCTAGGTAGGATACATATTCGAGGATCAAAATAAATCAAAGTATCAAGAACAACGAAAATCTCAAATCTGGACAGCATGAGGTTGCTGCACCAAAATTGCGATTCCTGTTGCTACAAGATAGCAAATGTGGATCCGTCAGAAGGTCTAGAAACTAGACTTCTGTCCGGTTCCAACACATATAATTAAGGTATATAAAAGTTGCAGCAATTGATGTCAAAACAGCAAATTATACAACATTTATGTTTAGCCAGAATTTGTGAATCTGAGTTTATACATATGAAACAGGGTTGTAACATTATTAATTAATTCTAAGAAAACTAGAAAATGTTCTCTAGGGTATCCAATAATAGCATGCAAAATTCCAAGTCATTTACTTACTGGTAGCATAGTTAAAAATAATTGTAAACTAAAGAGGTGCAGCAGTTTTTATGAATCTGTGATTACCGACACATCAGCAGTAAAACTGTGGTATCTCCTAGACCATAACTCGTAATTCAAAAAATTTAGATGTTATTAACAACTAGAAACTTAGGAAAACATTTCATATTCAGGACTCAAGTTCAGATTCTGGTTTTATTGGGGTCGAAACAGCAAGTAAAGACAAGAACAGCAGCAAGTGTGAATTTATTTTATATACAAGTTGCATGATAAATGAGTCTATATTAGTGTGTGATACAAATACGGATGCATTGGGGATCAAATCAGCAAGTCATGTGTGTTTCTCAGTTGTAAAGAATATAAGATCAATACGATACATCACACAACACACGTCCACAAGTCAAGGAGTTCATGTTCAAGTAATTAGGAGATAAAATGGTCCAACTAGTTTTGTAAATATATCAACGGAGGATTGTGACTCTTATGATTATAAGATCGATGATAAATAATTCAAGATCAACAAACGATGAGATAAGGAGGAGACACAACTACGACCTATTTGTAGTATTTTCAATTAACGCTTGTACTAGAACAATAATTTGTACAAGAAGAATACTTGCCTTAAGGTGTAGACGATGTATTCGACGGAGGAATAACGAGAACGGATCCCAACACTGACTCAACGAATGGATTAAACGAACACACGAACTAATCACGAACACATGATCATAATCACAACCACGAACACCAAGCATGGATCTCGATGATCAAGGGGATGATCAAGATCAACAAGATTAGACGGTCCAGATCTCCTGATGATGAATATGATGATGATGATTAAGATCGATCGATCGAGCGACTACGATCAAAGGATATTGACGATCATCATGATCGTGACGATCAAGAAGAGATCAGATGGCCTAGAACAAGGTGATCAAGATGGTCATGATGATCAAGATGAGATCGATGGTCCAGGATCACTTGATGAAGATTACAAAGATCCGACGACTAGGAATCGATCAATCAAGATGATCATGATCGCGATGATGGTCAAGATCAAACGGATGGCCCACGTCCAGGTTGATCAAAACCCAAGATCAACCGCAACGATGCTTCGGCTATGCTGCGGTCTGCAACTAGAGGGCACAACAGTGACGGGAGGTTGCTGTAGAAGGCACGGCAAAGCTGTTGGGCAGCGTCGACTTGGCTAGCTGCGTGCATTCGGGAGGCACTGGGTGGCGGCTATGGCGGCGGTGGCCAGGGGGCCGTCTGGGGTGCTGTGGCGGCTGTGCTGCTGCGGTTGTTGGCCACTGCCTGTTTGTCGTGGTTGTGATGGAGGAGCACAGGGAGAGACGTCGGGGTGACGCTGTGGAGGTGGGTGTGTGTCGGGGCTGAGCACAGGCGGCAAAGAGGTGGGTGTAGTTGCGGTCGCTGAGGGGCGCTGGCGCGACGGGGATGCAGGGGTGCAGATGGGTAGGCGCTGCAGTCGAACAGGGAGTAGGGCACGGGGCTGAGGCGGTGCTGCTAAGCATATATGCAAAAATCGAGTTTAACAGAATTATTAAAATAATCCAACCAGTAATAATATATAATAAGCATTCGATCAAATAGATATATAAAATAAAGTTCAATACACCGTTATTCGAAATAAAATTTTCGAATAATGAAAAGAAATCGGAATTTCTTAGAAACCAGAATAATATTTTTTTTAAATTCGATCAATTGAAAAAGTAATAATTGTTGAAAAAGAATTGAAAGCAAAAAGAAAGTTATAGAAATTTTTAAATACAGAAAATACATAAAAAAAAAATACACCCAAAATACAAGAAAGAGAAAACAGGGGTTACAATAGATCTCAGACGTAGATCCAATCTTGATAAGAGGATGATGTGTGCCTGAGATGTATGAATCTGGTGGTGGTTGCTTTGACCGCTGGCCCCCGAAAACCTGCAAAAAGCCCCAAAATGCCGGGAGGCCCTCCGATGATCAAGTCAATTACTAGGGAAGAAGATCTGGTTTTTAGAGGCTAAAGATTTATTACCTTGCAAATGTAGAAAGGGGTTAGTATTTATAGGTAGGGAGAGGGACCCTTGGTGGACGGGGTTGAACATCTTCTATGGGCTAAATTGAAGTGGTGGGCCTGTCGGTGGCCCACGAGAAGTATAGGTCGGTCTTTAAAGATCTCCAGGTCAGCTGGGATCGGACGGTTCAGATGAGCTGGATTTTTATCCACATCATAGGCCCCCCACTCTTGCAGGTTGGATAAATCAGCTGTCGAGGAGTAGTCCATTACCGTGGGGGAAAGCCTAGATGATAGCGTGAGCAGGGGTGAGTTAGTGAGGCGTTGTCCATGGTGTTGGTGTATGCCCTAGAGGCCAGTTGTGTATTGACATTACTAGTTTACATTGTATCATAACATTTATTTCATATTTAGGCATTTTATCTATTGTGTTATTTACTTTGAATTAAATGAACATAATGAAGTCCTTAGAATATTAAGTTCAATATCATAGGATATCAAGTACATGACTTGATTGTGAGATCTTATTGGCTGAAATCTGCACAATGTTCTTAAATGTCCATAGTCAAGTATTATTATGAATTAGGACAACGATAATATATAGAGACTAGTGTGTGCGTAGACTGATGACCACTCTCACAGGCCATGGATATGAGATATCAAGTCTTCACATGGGTACATATTAGAGTAATAATGTACTAGACTGACCTACCATGAGAACGCTCATAGATCGTTATGTGAGTGTCATAAGCAGTTCTCACAGTGACCATGATGTACGTAGTCCTTTTACTTGAAGTCACTACGGTTTTCTACATGAGAAGTTATATGTTTTAATGCCATCAAACACTGCCTAATAAGGTGATTATAAAGTCAAAAATACTACAAATCATGCAGAGGGATGTAAGTGACTTAGATAGGATTTGTCCCTCGTACATAACATGAGCGATATCTACGGGCTCCTGGATTAAGTGAGACTGCAAAATGCATGGCTGTGCTCAAATGAGTCAATATGAGATATTGATCTCATCTGGATAAAGTAAGTCTACTCAGATATCAAGAAACCATGCCTTGTGGTCAATTAAAATGTCTGGATAAAGGGATTAGTCTACATGGTAACATTGGTCACAGACAAGTTATATCAAATCACTGGCATTCCCAATACTTGAGTAGTAGTGATGTATTGCTAGATATCGCTTACTATTTGTAATACTCAAATATAATTTTAGTATTACCGTCAACATATGGAAACCTACAGGGTCACACACTTAGAATGGATCGAAATTAAGATTTAAATTCATAAGATGAATTTAATTAGGGATCCAAGTAAGACTTGGACTTCTGACATTGGTTGGACATTTAATTAGATTAAATGAGCCGACTAAAGTTCAAAGATCTACACACGAATTCGACCCAGATCAAATTGTGAGGCCAACAACCTCATTACTCTTTTAGGGTTGATTTTCTGCACCTATATATATGATATGTATCTATGGAAAGTGACATGTGAAAAATCCTAGCCGTCACAAAAAGTGGGAGAGAGAGAGATCGTTAGGAGGAACATTCCCTTCCCACAGCTAGCACTGCGGTCTGAGGGAGAGCCATTTTTCATTTCATTCGTATGGATACCGTAGAGGCACCGTAATATTGCAGTGCTATGATCGACATACTATGGAGACAGCGTATCCATCTTTAAGGTATAACTCATAAACACGATTTATGGTGTGCTGGAATAAGGATGTTTTGAAACCTACTTGGATCTAGAATATGTTATTCCCAGTTAAATAGATACATCCGATAAGCGAATCTCTCTCTTCCCACATTCGTCTGCAATGTGATTTCCGATGCAAGATCCGGGTATCAATCCTTTTGTTTATGTCATTAATAACATTAAAGGAAGTTTTGCATGGATCGATGGATATGTTTCGATATTTTTTGTAATTTTTCCGATGTGTATTTAATCTGTGATTGCATTCGAAACCTAACACATTGCTGGCTCACGGTCCACACTGAGAGCCGAGGTGCCAAGGCACGAGGGTAGCAAGGGCGTGGTTTGAGGTTTATGCCAAAGGTTGGGGTGCCTAGCACCTATGTGTAGTGAGTTTAAGAGAAATCTCGCATGTGGCTCTAAATCCATGCCGAATACCGAGGTATAGCGAGATTGTGAGAAATCTCGCTTGTGGCTCGAAATCCATACCGAGCGTTGAGTTCTAGGCGATATTATGAGAAATCTCAGATGTGTCTTAAGATCCCTGTCGAGTGCTAAGGTATAGCGAGACTGAGAGAAATCATGTGTGTGGCTCGAGATTGATGCCAAGCGACAAGCCAGGGTATAACGAGATTGAGGAAAATCTCGCGTGTTGCTCGAGAACCATGTTGAGCATCGAGTCTAGCGAGAATGTGGTAAATCTCGTGTGTGGCTCGAGGTCCATACCTAGTGCCGAGGTACAACGAGTTTGAGATTAATCTCATGTGTGATTCAAGATCCATGCCTAGCGCCAAGGTATTGCGAGATTTTGAGAAATCTTGTGTATGGCCCGAGATTCATGCCGAGCACTGAGGTCTAGCAAGTTTGTGGAAAAATTTGCCTGTGACTCGAGATTCATGCCAAACGCTGAGGTCTAGCAATATTGTGAGAAATCGCGTGTGTGGCTCGAGATCAATGCCGAGCACCGAGGTATAGCGAGATTGTGAGAAATCTTGCGTATGGCTTGAGATCTATGTCGAGCGCCGAGGTTTACCGAGATTGGGGGAATCTCGCCTGTGGTCAAGATCCATGCCGAGGGTCGAGGTCTAGCGAGATTTTAGGAAATCTCTCCTGTAGCTCAAGATTCATGCCACGCACAAGGAGCTAGTGAGATTATGGAAAATCTCGCATGTGGCTCGAGATCCATGCCGAGCACCGAGGTCTAGCAAGATTGTGAGAAATCTCACGTGTTGCTCTAGATCCATGCCGATGATGGTATACTTGGAAGATTTTGGTGAATAGTATGTTAATCAATGCTAGTTTAACACACATGTGCTAATGCAAGCTGACATCACGAGCACTTTTGAGGAGCGTGCCTGGCATACAAACTGAATAATGTCATCATTGGGGATACCAAAGCGCATCCATCTTATCAGCCACTAAATTGAATCGTAAGGCAAAGATTGGTTGTGGATATCGAGGAGTCTCAACGCTGCTTATATATTCCCCCTCCCACGCCCTCATTCTTTTGTTTACCTTCTCTCTCTTGCTTTATAATTCCCTCTCTAGATTTTATCCCGGCTATCGGTGACATACTTTCTGACGACCCTACTGGCAATAGAATCAGGTATAGTGTTTTTTGAATTATGTCGATGTCTCATTCCATTTCTTCAACTTCCATATTGGGCCAAGGTGACCGTGCACGTCCTCTTCTCTGTCATCTTTCGGGGAGGTTCAAGACATTTCTTCCGAAACTACTTCTTAGGAGGTAATCTAGGAAGTTAATGAGGTTGAGCACATCCAAACCCGAGGTAAAGTAAAGAAATAACTGAAACATGAGAACAATGAGAAAGAGGAAAATAATGAAGAAGTACGAGAAAGAATGAGGTTTGACATACAGAAATACAATAAACAAGAGCAATCAAATTAGACATAAACCTAAAAGATTTATTTAAACTTCCAATATTTGAAAGAAAAATGAATACCAAAATAATAACAAAAAAGAATGAACAACCTATAGACATTGAACAAATCCCAAGGAAAAACCCTAATTCCATTAATAATAGAAAGAATAATAAAATAGGAAATTAAAAAAAAGTGAGAAAATCAGAAAAACATGAAGATACATACATTTAGGAGCAGTGCAAATAATAATAAAAGCTTATTTTGAGGAAGGAATAAATACACCAGTGGAAATATATATAATGGATGATAGAATAATATCAAGTACACAAGATGCCTTAATAGGAATAGTAGAAGGAAACCTAATGTGTCAAAAATAAAATTTACAGTAAAACCTAATTTCTCTATAAGTATGGTAGAAGAAAATAAGGATATTTAGTCATTTACCATAGATTATCAGGAATAGAAATGATAGAGAGTAGTAAGGTTATGAGTATAAGAAATATTTATGCTTTTACAAGTAAGCATGAAGAGAAAAAAAACAGAAACACTGATACCTTTAAAATAGAACAACTTTTTCGAGAAGTAATAAGATACAAACCAGTTAGAGAAAACCCTGAAATAACCATAATAAATTATATAGAATTTAATTTTAACAAAATAAAATATATTGGAAAAGGAAAAACACCACAAATAATGTTTGAGAAAATATTACTATCGATAAGAAACAAACAATAAGCGTTAGAACTCATACCAACAATAAATACATTAGACAACCAAAATAATAACAAATTTAAGGTAGAAATAGAATATTACGACAGTGGTAAATGGAACAAACTAATATCCCTTGTTAATACAGGAGCTGCTAGTTCACATATTATATAAAAAATATAAAAACAAACAAATTAATTTCATTTGAAAACCTATATTACTTCTTAGACTATTATAACAATAGACATCTAATCGTCCACAAAATAATACTACCACTAAGGTTAAACAACATAAATGAAATAATACATCTACATGTAGACCAGAACACAATGTTAATAAAATATTATTAGGAACTGATTTTCTTACATCAGTACAACCATACTGAGTATAATAAGAAAAAATAACAATAACAATAAATGATGAGAGGATAGTAATAAATAGAATAATGTGCAAATGAATTCTTTAAAAGCAACAAAAAATACATTATACATACTAACATAATTCGCATACGAATGATACAAATCAAGGAACTATCACAGTCTAATAAATAGTGGAGCAAGCACTAGCTTATGCCGTGAAAATATACTACCAAAATGGAAACAATATGGATATAATAAAAAGGCAATAATTGGATTAATGAGACAAACCATCATGATTGATATGTATCAACAAAATGTTACTATACAAATAGGAAGTTACATACTAAAAATATCAATAATATACCGATTTGATGATATGAATAATGATGTACTATTAGGAAACGACTTTTTCCAACAATACTATTCTATAACTATATCACATAGATCGATTACATTTACAAAACCTTGTCAACACCATGCAATAGCAATTTGAATAACACAACCTTATTCTATGACAAACTTGCCAAAAATCAGAGTTTCTTCAGCCCAGCATGGTGAATACAAATATTTACCAAATAAAACTAGAATACAACAAGTTCAAGTAACAATTATACAAGAAATTTTACAAAAACAATTAGAAGATCTCTATGGAGAAGACCCTTTAGCAAAATAACACTTCAGTAAACACACATCTCATATAGAATTAATAAATAAGAACAAAATAATAAAAATTAAACTCATTAGATATACTCCAACAAATTTAGAAGAATTTAAAATATATATAAAGGAACTAATGGGAAAAAAAATTATATAAGAAAATCACAAAGTCCACATTCATCACTAGCATTCATGAAAAAAACACTCAGAAGAATAAAAGAGAAAATTCTGGAATGGTAGTAATTTATAAAGTATTAAATAAATATACTAAAAGATTTGGATATCCGCTACCAGACATGCAAATATTATTGAACACAATAAGAACAAGAAAAATACATTCAAAATTTGATTGCAAATCAAGGTTTTTATCATGTAAAACTAACAAAAGAATCAAAACAGTTAACACCATTTAGCACACCATAAGAATTCTATGAATGGAATGTATTACCATTCAGATATAAAAACAGTCCAAGAGTATTTCAAGAATATATGGATAAGATATTTGAAAAATACATTAATTTTATACTAGTATATGTAGATGATATTCTAATAGGATCTGAAAACGAAGAACAACATAAAGAATATTTAGTAAAATTCATAGAAATAGTATAGAATGCAGGATTTGTACTATCAAAAAGAAAATGAAATTATTCAAAATAGAGATAAAATTCTTAGGAACAAAATTGTCAGATGAAGGAAAAGAAATGCAGCCACATATTGAAGAAAAAATAAGGAAAATTTCTAATATCTTAAAAGAAAAAAAGAGAAGTACATTCCATAATTGGACTATTAAATCAAACAAGATTGTAACACCTTGCAAAACTAGAAATGACAATTTTGTCCTCACGTGCTTTATACGTGTTATCGATGCATGTATCGATTACGTATCTTCCATCGCTACGTGTAATATTTTCTATGTATTTTAACTATTTATTTAATGACGTGTTCAAATTCGTTTTATAAATAGAAATTCATTTTTTCTCTTATTTTAATTAAAATATTTTATACGTGTGGTGCACGTGTTTTCTATGTCCGTACTGATTACGTTGTGGAATATATAAAAATTAATGTAATATATTTTTCGTATGTTGTATTTCAATTATTTATGAACGTTTCACCGTCGATAAAATCTATTTCGTATTTTAATATTTTTACGTGCGACGCACGTGTTTGCGGTACACGTGTTTAGGCGTATTCTTTTCAAAATGAAAATTTGAAGTGTGTGTATTTATTTTATTTGTGCATGATAAATCTAATTTATAATTAAACTAAACTAAATTTATTTAAACATTTACTATAAATTATATAACCTATATTTTAAATTGTGTGTGTGTGTGTGTGTGTGTGTGTGTGTGTGAATGAAGTGTGTGCAAATGCGATGCACGTGCATGTGTTTGCCTTTTAGAATATTTGGCCGGCTGTTTTGGAATGGAGGGAAATTTTTTGAATTTGGTTAGTGGCATATCGTGGGGTTTAGGATAATGGATAGTGGGTAGTTATTAGAATATATTCTTTATAAAACACCCCCTAAACCATTCACTCTCTTCTCCTCTCCCTTCTTTCTTTCTCTGTCAAATCTGAAATCCCCCCAGCCACTTTATCTCTCTCACCACCTACTCACCATACATATATATACATATATAACTTATAACTATTCAATTATATATATATATATATATATATATATATATATATATATATATATATATATATATATATATATATATATATTGTGTGTGTGTGTGTGTGTGTGTAGATATATATATATATATACACTATACACACACACACACACACACACACTATATATATATATATATATATATATATATATATATATATATATATATATATATATATATATATATATATATATATATATGTGAAATGGGGGGTTGAGGTCAGAGAAGGCTTTCGGGCGGAGTTGCTGACTTGGAATTTTTGCCTTGATGCGCGGATTTTGAGGCAGAGTGAGACTTCTTTTGGAGTTCAGTTGCTAAGAAATCAATACTTCTTTGGGTGGGTGTTTTTAAAATCCTTTCTAATTTAGAAGTATGATGCATGCGAGTTGATATATGGTTTAGTTGTTAAATTTCGATTGGTAGAATGAATGTAGATTTCATGATCTTATTTTAAGTGTGCCATGAAAGAATATCTATTTTAACGAACCATGCTTATTTGATAATTTTGCTTAGTGAATGGCTTAGTTGTTATCTAAATTATGTGGTGATGATGTGATAAGAAAGAAATAGTCTCACTAAGTGTATGTTTTATGAGTATAAGGAATTTTTATAAAGAAGTTTTGATAAGAGACAACACTTTATTTGAAAATTGATGATATGTGTTCTTTAATACAAGTTGGGAGATAATTGTTACATTGTCAAAATGAGAATTTTATAAAGTTTAAATATATGCACTATACTGTATTTTTGAATGAATACATTCTGGAAAAGAATTAGATTTTTGAATGGTACAAATTGGTTGAGTAATCAAATTTTGTAAAGGGAAATTTACAAACAGACAGTACGTATAAATTTATTTCAATCCCTCTTCATAACAAAGAATGAGTTTGGGCATACTGGTTATCGGTGTGGGTTTAGGGCGTTGTGAACAGTTTAGGAGGTCCTGGGTTCGAGTCTTAAAGAGACATTGTTTTATCGAATTTTGATTTGTTCCGAAATGCAGTACAGTACATTCATAACATATTTAAGTAAACTTATATCACTAGCCGCTGTTGGGCATACTGGTCCTTGGGTTCAACTTGGGGCAGTTACTGTAGCACAGTAAGGTCTGGGTTCGAATCCGACCATTGCCTTTTCTTTTTGTTTTGACATTTTTATTATATTGGAGTTTTTCAAGAGTATAAAATTGAAAAAAAATCCTATTATTCCTCTAAAATTATATAGACTTTGTAAAAATTATTTCCACAATATTTCGACATATTTTGTGAGAATTGAAGGTGATTTTTATATTAAACAATGAGATGAAGAACTTGAAAATTCTTAAAATGTGGCTCTTGTATAATTAAAGAAAGATGAAATCTGAAATGCAATTAGATTTCTTCTTGATGAGATTTTATGGTTATTAACATTTGATTAAGTGAATATTTGAATTGCACACAATGCTATAAGTGATTAAATTGATAAAAGAAGTTGAAGTGAGTTACTTCTTATTATAAGATTATAAATAAATGATTTCTTTGAGAAAGAGATTTGTGAATAAAGAAATTGAAATATTATTGATCTCAAGAACGAGATAGTTGTTGGAATCTAGAGACCAGGCGAGACCCTGAGAAATCGACAGTTGCTATTATGAATTCGATAGCTAACCATTGTGGGTTGAGCATCTCTTAAGAAGTAGCCAGTGTGGGCTGACTATCTCTTTTGTTAGATTTAAGTCCGGTAGGGTAAGCTAGCTCTAGGTTGTGATAATTTTCTTCTAAAACAAATTAAAACCTAAGGACAGGAACTATAGTGGAGATGTGATGAAAGTAAGAAAAAAACACAAGTATGGGAGCCTCGAATTCACGGTGTGAAAGTGTTCATAGGCTGTCTACATGATGCGTCATGTCATGACGTGAGTACATCTTCGAAATTATCGGGATCGTGGTGATGCTTGTGGGGTGCTTGGTGACTACATAGTGTCATCGTTCCATGACGGAGGCGAATTGTTCATAGGTTGTCTGCATGATGCGTCATGCCATGACGTGGGATTCCCCTCCAGGTTGTCTGGGCACGGGCTCGTAACTTATAAAATATCTAGGATACTTACCGTAGTTACCGTAGTAGTTAAACTCATAACGAGGGATTCAACCCTACAAGATGAAGTACGATTAAGGGCTTGCCCTCGGATGTATGTAGAATGGGATGCATAAATTCGAATAAATGTGCATTAGTGTCATTAAATATAAATAACTGCATTAAGAAGTGCACAAGCACACACGACATCAATAGGATAATCCTTAGCTTTTTTTGTGATCAAGTTTGTGTTTGTTAGAATATTAAAGAATCGTTAATACTTTCGGCACAACGAGGATGACCGTCTATAATATTTCATCAGTTGTAAGCAACTGACGTGTCCAGAGTTTCATATACAGGACTTAAAATTTACAAGAAGATATAAAGATGAATTTGATGCTAATGATCATTTAAATGCTAAAGTTGTTACAGTTGTACATTTATCATTGTTGTATTTTATTTACTTTTCGCTGCGTGTTGATGTAAAAGAGTATGTTGTAATAAATTTTTTAAATTCCTTGTAAAATTGTACGAAGTGAAGTGTACAGATCCTGTGGAACTTTGAATTCAGGCTTATTTGGAATTCAAGGTGTTACAAAGAGTGTATATACCAAATTTATCAGCAAAATAAATTGGCTACAACAAAAACTAAAAAAGCTTCAGAAATGAGATTGGACCTCAGAAGATGAAGAAAAACTTAAAATATTGAAACAATAAACTTTAGAATTAAATAAACTAAGACTACCTGTCAAAGAATGTACATGGATAGTAGAAACATATGCAAGCGAAGATAATTGGGGAGCAATATTAAAATTTATTCAGATAGGAGAAAAAGAAGAAAAACTAGCTAGATATACTAGTGGATCATTCACACAAACCCAACAAAATTACCACATAAATGAAAAAGAACTATTAGAAATCTTAAAAGCCATAAAAAAGTTTGAATTATTCATAATACATAAAAAATTTAGAGTAAGGACAAATAATACACATGCAAAGAGTTGGATTAACAAAATAATAGATCCAACTATAGCAAATAAAAGATTGATAAAATGGCAAATGGAACTAACACATTATGATTTCACAGTAGAAAACATAAAGGGAAAAGACAGCTTTTTAGCCAACTTTCTATCCAGAAATTATCAATTTTATTTGTTTTGCAGAATGGAAAACAGAATCTAGCAAATAGAACAGGATATAATCTTCCTCAAGGAGACTATGGAGCAATTAAATGGAGCATTAACCAAATATAGTTGCAAATATTCTTCAGAGTATATTTTACCACCATCTACATTCAGAACATACTGAAAAAGTGAGTGAAGGAAGTGAACCTATCAACCCAAAAAATACAAGTGAAATTACAGTAATGACCACACAAGAGGGAAGCTCCATATCTATACATCCAAATACATGCAAAGAAAGTTTACTCTCCGATCCTCCAAAATATTCAAAGAATGATTTATTTTTACAATATATTGAGAAATTATGCCAGACCACCCAGGTTAATCAATTTATCAAAACTATTTCTCAGAACATTTGAACAAAGCAATTATACTCTTAGGAGCAAATCCAAAGACAGTAAGAGTATTATTCGAAAGGGGGCTTATTCATTGTATATATCCATCCAGGGAATGCGAAGAACTTAACCAACTACCAAAAATTTATATAGATCTGTTATTTTGTTCTTACAAAAGCCTCCAAAATATATGTTCTGGTATTTTCAGCAATTCCAGAATTTCTTGAAGATGACGAAGAACTACATGCTGAACATATTAAAAAGATAATGATGAATACATAGGTTATGTTTGGAGCAACATATATCACACTATATAAAATTGAAGAATTTGAAAAACTAATCCTAGAAAGAAGAGCTATGCGATTTAGAACAATGTATTGTGAACTGAAAGACATACAAAATAGAGACAATAACATATGGAGCTATGATAGCGCTGACCCACAAAAATTAATGATCTACTGCATAGCTAAACAATCAGAATAAAAAAAAAGTCTTTGAAAGCTGGTATCAAATTCTAGATAAAGGAGTCATGACAATGATAGAAGAGACAACTGTCCACTACTATAAATTGATGTTGAAAGAACCACAACATAATTGAGGACGATGCGGGAAAGGACAAGATGAAGAGCTACTTCTGATGTAAGTGAAGCATGTGAATATGTTGGCCAGAAATGAATCTTTTCTAAAGTAACATAAGCAGTAATGAATTGAACTCAATTATTTGCCTATGATGTAAGCAGTGATGTAGTCAAAATAATAATTGTAACTGATGTAAAGCTATCCTATCCTCTATAAAAAGGGAGACTGGGTAAGGAAGAGAGTTGACAATGTTAGAGAAAAATTCCATAAAATCTTGGAAGGAGAGTTTCTGTCTGTAAGAAGTTTGAAGATAATAAAGATTATCTTTTCTAGTATCTATCTGTTCTGGTACAATATAAGGTATGAATAACGAATCTCTTACCCTCAGGGAGAGTTTTGTGAGGCTCTGTCTGAAGGATCTTGCAAAAAGACACATTTGCAACTTTCTATAGTTAAGTTGTACACCTAGTAGCAGGAAACGAGGTAGGTTGTGGTTGCCTGTACCGAAGTTCTACTAGTTATTCCATACGTATATCTTGGATGAAGTGCTCTAGAAGATCATAGTATTCCTAAGATAGGAGGAACGTAAAATGAGCACTAAAATCGGGGTGTATACCAGAGATATTTTATCCAATGGTATTAAGTGGTACAAAGCAACTCAAAGAAGTTCAAATAGGTTGGAAGCATGTTGGGCCCTTTATTTATTTTCACGGTATCCTTAGAATCCCTACTTCTAATTTACTACTTGTTGTTTTAAATCACAGAATCACTAAAAAGAAGAGTGGATAATAATAGTTTCAGTCTTGCTTCAGAAATTTATGAATTAATGACTAACTATCAAGTAAGTGATAGAATATATGATTTTTATGTTTATTATCCTCAAAAAGTAACAAGCATGTACGATTTTTGTGAGTTTAAATTATTTTTCCTTAGCATACATCGAGTGATCATTATAACAATAAATCAAATTAATCCTAGAGAAACTAGTAATATAAATGTCCAAATAATTGACAACTTAACTTTCTATGTAAGATCTTTATTATTTCATGAAAATAGAGAATTTAGCAGATATATATGGAGTCCTACAATAGTATATAGATAATATCTTGAAAAAATGGAAATATAGAGGAAGAAAATGAACATTTAGTAGAACCTGAAGAACCTCCATATGATAGTGATCATGAAGTATCAGGAACTATGAGAAATTTTGAAGTTATGTGTAATGCCGCAGAATTTTAAATACTATATTTTAAATTAATAAATAATTTTTAAATAAATTTACTTAATTATTTTGAATTTTGTAAAATTGACATTTTCACACGTGCAAATATTTTTTTGGTGCAAATTTTGACTTTTAAAATTCCGAATAAACCTATTTATAATTGAGTATATTCTAAGTTTTGATATTTTTCTGAATAAAAAAACTATTTTTGTAAATACTTTGAAAGAAAAGGGTTTTTCTGCAAAATGTCGATTGGGGGCAAAATTTGAGTTCAAAAGTTGGTTGGGCTGTTTTGGTAGGCCGGTCTGGAAGTGGAGAGATCGGAAGAGAGATTTTATCCCTCTAATTTGATTTGATTTGATTTTATTGAGTATATAAATATTTACACAATTTTGAGATTGTTGGGGACTTTATTGAGACGCCCCCTCCCCCTTACCACCGAGGTATGTATTATTCTTGAGAAGTGAAAAGTCAGAAATTTTATTTGGAAAATCAAATATTTATTAGTAGATAGTAATTTTTTTTTTGTATTTTTACGAATATTTTATGGCTTGTTTGCAAATATTACAAAGAAAATGATTTTTGTGTAAAATTGCCACTTGTGGGTAAAAATTTGAAATTTCAAACTCTGGGCTGCACATGTTGGTCAGCCAAATCTGGAGATTTAGGGGATTTAATTTCAATTTTAATTGATCGATTTGATTAACTAATAATTGGAAAGAACCATATATGTAAATTAATAATTTCTTGAAGAGTATTTTTGTAAACTATTGTAAAACCCTAAAACTCCAGATCCCGGCCTATATGTACAACAACCACCCTCTTCTTTTGAAAACCAAAACAAATATATTATTTTTCTTTATTATTCTTGGAGGTTTGAAGCTTGGATTTTGGACTTTCGCAAGGAGGAGGAGAAGTCTTCTTTCTTGATTATTATTGTTCTTCATTGATCTTCTTTGAGGTGGGTGGTACTTCTCATCTCTTGGTTTTTTATATGCTTATATAATATGATTATGATTGATTAAATATGATATATCTTGCATGAATATAAAACTTGATGTAAATCTATTAGAGGATAAATCTTAATGAAGAAGTAGTCAAAACAACATCGTCATTAATAAGAATCCTAATTGAGATGTGATTATCATGTATAAATTATTTATTGATGTTAGAGATTGGGGGTGCATGAAAGAACTTGATTTAATAATTGTATGATCAGAGATCTTATAATAGTTGATCGAGTTTGGATGAATTTTCGAAGTTGTTATATGCTCTGGACTGCTGTCTGCTCCAGATTGGAACAAGAATTAGACACAGTTACTGATGATATTATATAAAACTTATTAATAGAAATTATAGAAAACTGTGTCTAGTTTCTAGAACATCTGACGGATCCTCAATCCTACTCATAGATTGTAAGATATGCAATTTCTACAACTGTACTGTCGTAGTTTCAGATTATTGTTTTATAGTTGACATACCATGTTCAACTGATCGAAACAGCAGGTTAATATAAGAAATTAAAATCCCAAATTTGCAAGAATGCTATTGAACACTGTCAGAAACCAAATTATAATTTTTTGAAAAACTAGTTAAGGTTTTTTTTCAATGGACTACTCTTAGGGAGAAGAAAATACAACTTTCAGATTTTTGGTTAACGGATAGTTTTCAGAATTTGTCAAATATAAACTCTTAAAACTAATCTATTCGAGTCCAGATTTTTATGGAGAAATCCACGTTATGTGCTGAATTTAAATTGGTTTTTCCAAAATTTAATATCGACTATAAAGTGTACTGTTTTGACAAACGAAATCATATAACTTTCAGATTTTTGAATAAAAGATAGTTTTTAGAATTTTTTAAATATGAACCCTTTAAATTAATTTATTTGAGTTCAGATTTTTGTGGTGGGTTCCTTGATATGTGCTGGATTTAAATGAATTTTCCAGAATTAAATATTGACTTTTGAGTGCACTGTTTTGAATGACAAAATCGTATATTTTCAGATTTTGTAAAAATCTATATTTTCGCAGATGAAATGTGTTTCCATATATATAAACGAGTTCTTATGGAAGTATTAGTTGATTAAAAGGAATGTGGTTAATGAAGAGTAGCTTGTATAATTAAACCAAGATTGGCTTTGATTTGAGGCTTGGGGCTATGATGTGGACCCTAGAAAGATTGTTGATAATATTTTGAGTTATAAGACTCTGGAGGTTGAGTGGGATCCTAACATGCCGGCAAATGAGATTTTGTGGAATTTTGGCCAGTGAGGCTTTTTTTATCGATTTAGTAGAGTTAAGTCCGGTAGGGTACACAAACTCTAGGGGGACTGTAATTTTATTTAATTAATAATAATAAACATAAGGACATGCACGAGGTTGGGAGTTGTGATGGAACTTGGGCAACATAAGTATGAGCTTTGTTGTCGGTTGCACGGATGTATTACGGGGCTGAGCATTGTTGTGTCTCTCTAGTATGTTCGCGTGTTGAGGGTCGGCAGGCCTATTCGAATATTTAGAAATGAGACAAATTTGGTATGTTCGCGTGTTGACGGTCGGCAGGCCTATTCACGAAATGTATGGTGTATCTGTGCATTGAGGGTCGACAGGCCTATTCGCAGGGTACACGGCAGGGAGGTGATTCTCCAGAGTTAGAGCATTGCTTGCGGGATACTAGCATATCTACACTTGTACAGCTTGGCGGGTTGCGCACCGGAGCTGGGGTCCATTCACGGAGTACCTAATCTTATTTCTGTTACCATAGTAGGTTAGTTGCATAATGTGAGATTGAACCCAATAAAGTGAAGAACGATAAGGGCTTGCACCGGACCTATGTAGTATGGGATGCATAGAATCTGACAAGTATGCATTAGAAATCATCATAAGCATTGTGTTTCTTGACTTATTTTATGCATGCTTGTTTTTCTGTTTTCATCTCATACATTTGACACTTATCCTAGCTTCAGTTGTTGTTCTATATTCTATTTATTATTTTTTATGCATCATTTATTATTACTATATTAATATGCATCAAGTTTGTGGTTGTGAGATCTAGAAGTATCACTATTATTATAGTTGAAGTCAGTTGCATTTAACTGACATGCCCACTTTTTATTCAGATTTTTGCAGGATTTTCAGTTATGGATAGAGTTGAATCAAGAAAAGCTTGGGTTTAATTGAAAGTTGAAATTTATTGTATTGTAAAGAGATTATAATTAAAGTGTTTATTTCTGCTGTGTTGTAAAAAGATGATGTAATAAAAAGTTTTAATTTCTCTGTATTTGATATTGTGTTTATAATTGCAATTGAAGTTGATTCTGAAAATTGTGCCACTTATTTATAATTTTATTTATTGAAAATTCAGGGCACTACATTATGCTTTGATTATTTTAATATTCTGGAGAATGATAATGTAATTGAATTTCAAGAATACTATTTTACAGAAGGATATCATTTTTGAAGTTTTTGATACTCTTGTTTCTTTTTACAGGCACTTAATATTTTAGGCAACTACTACTATTTTGTACTTCACATCTACTTGGTGTCACACTTGACCCCACTATTGAATTATAGCCTCGTTTCTAAATAAGTAACTCTTACCTAATTTTCTCAAAATATTTAGTACAATTTAAGTAATTAAAAAATTGATTAGATAGAATAAATAAAAAATATTACAAAAACAAATCTTAAATTTGCAGAAAGACAAATCCTATAGAAAATATTATAGGATAGGAAGCATAGAATATCATTTAGAAACTATTCCTTGGCTATTGTTCCTTTTGTACAAATAGTTTAAAAAGTTATCCTTTTAATATAATTAACTCCTAACCAACATGGTGGGCCCTACTTGAATAAAAGTGGTTTGAGTATACTTTTATAGTGGACGTATTTCATATTATATTCTGTTTTAGAGTATTTCTTTGTATAAATGCTTCCTAATCAAATATGTGATATGCATAAAGGTCATGTTTGATTTGACATCTACTCCGAATATGACATTTATAATTCTTGAAACAGAGAGACCCTTACCTTTGGTGAAATTAAATTAAGTTTTCCACTACTTGTAGTTTTTATTCTGACTTATTCACTTGTGATAACATCAATTAGTAATTCTTGAAAAAAACAGACCCTTACCCTTAAGTGGAATTAAATTAAGTTTTCCACTGCTTGTAGTGTTTTTTCTTATTTATTCACCTTGTAATAACATCTTTGGTAGGTGATAGAAGGGAGTGGATCCAGTTCGAAACCAAAATAATTTAGAGTAATGCTACATCTATTACCAAATCCACTATATTTCTCTTCATTACCTATGGCACACTATTAGTGGAGATTATTGTAGAGTAGGTATAGAATAGGTGGTAGAAATCTCTAAAGGTAGTGTGCTACCTAAGGTTGCGTTTGCGCTTTGGTTTGTTGTTTTGAAAACAGTTTTCTGAAAAGAGTTTTCTGAAAACAGTTTTCTGAAGAGAGTTTTCTGAAAATGAGTGTAAAAGCTATTTGGTAATAATTTTTTGTGAAAATAGTTTTTTGAAAATGAGAGTATAATGTATGTATAGGTTTGGTTGTATGAATATACTGTATACAGTATATATACTCTGATACATACATATTGTATACATATACATACATACTTATATATAATAATATAAAATATTTTATTATAATAAACATATTTAATAATATACATAATTATAATAATATATATGTAATAATAATATATTCAAATTATATATTAAACAATTTATTATAATAATAATAAATTACATAATAATATATATAATAATATATAATAGTAATATATAATAATAATAATAATAATAATAATAGATTATTATAATAGTATATATAAAATAGTATATA